>JADBJO010007087.1:127418-155410 GCA_016801955.1 Conus betulinus
TTTCTGTTGCAGAATGACGTGTATGTTATTTTAATGGAGAGATTTGAATAGTAGAACAGCTGATATTTCTCCAGATTATATTACAAAAAAAAATCGTTTGATCCACAGTTCAATAATTTGTCCTATAATATGATTCGACATTCAAATGACTGTACTTTGAATAACTATGGTAAATTATTATTGAAAATGTGCACTGCGTTAAATTTGAGCATTTTGAATGGCGTGTGCAAAGGCGATTATGAAGATTGTTACACTTTTATATCTGACTCTGGAAGCAGTGTCACAGACTATTTCGTACTCTCACGTGAACATTTTATGATTTTGTTTGATTCTCGTGAATTATCTATAGTTGACCGTACTGATTCCAACCATCTACCAGTGACAGCATGCGTTGTTCTTTCCAACGAATGTTCACCTGATATTTGTATGCAAAAAGAGGATTTTGTCATACATAAACTTGTGTGGAACGAGAAGTGTGCTGCTACACACACCAGTATTTTGTGCAGTGAAGCTTGCAATGGATTTGACTGATTTTAACGTAAAGAATGCTCTAAAAGTTTGTAATGATTGTAAAAGAAAAAGTGCTGGATCCATGATGTCCTGCTTCCCGGAGTCGTGCCACAGATGCACGCACCACCGCCACAGCAAACTCCGCAAACGTGCGCAATCACTCCTTTCACCCAAGGCGCGTCAAATAAAATACACAACAGCGAAAAGTTGTTTTTTTTCCTCCCCTCCTCCTACGGGAGAACAAATATAATGAGTACATACAATTCTCAAATTAACTTATCCACACCTCCTCTCTAATAGGGAGGCAACACAAAATAAACACAAAACACACCACCTCCTCTGCACCAAGGAGGTGACACTGAATAAATTCAAACTCACCTCCTCTCCACTAAGGAGGTAACACCAGGTACTGTTTCCCCTTCAATTGAAACAAATCATAAAACATGGAGGTTATGTCCCCATCCATCATCACCGTATTTTATACCATAATCTTATAACCCCAACACAGGAGATCAAGCAAATCACAATTCACAGTTGAGGTTATATACTAGAGTCATAACATTATGGGGGAATGTGCCAGAGTCATTCTTCATCAACACAGAAGAATGCGCCAAAGACATTCTTCATCCACATGAATCCTCCTCCGTGAGGATGGGTACTGCAGGCGAGGTCCGCCACCCGTCCCAGGCTGGGGTCAGATCCGGCACCTCCGCCACCTTCAGTCCCCCCCCCCCCCCCCCCCCACCCGTGGCCCGGCGTGAGACAGGCAACCTGTCAACACACTCGGAACCACGTGCAGTTCTACAATAACTAAGGAGACTCACTTAAACATGAAGATGTAAACAGTAACCTTTTCTTATAAGTTTTTACTTTAAATATTACTTTTCCTTTCTTTTCCCCAATCTTTCATTTAAAAAAATGTTAGGTGTAACCACACTGGTTCTTATCCTTTTCTTTTCTTTTGAATACAGATGTTGTCTTTAATTTCCCCCCAAAGATTTCACTTCTCTCTAGTTAAACATTAATGACAAAAGTACCTCACGATGCATCAGCCTTGCATTGGTCTTCAATCGCCGTAAACGTTCTATTACAAAATAAAACCAGAAAATGCTAGAGAACTAATTGCAGAACCAATTCTTTACAACGAACATATCAAAATAGGAAATAAACTAATAAAACACAAAACCTGGAACAGAAATGTATTTAGAGTATCTGATTTTTTCAAAGCAAATGGAGATTCACTATCCCATGAGGAATTCAGAACAAAGTATAACATTGAAATAGATTTCCTATCTTATAGTGGATGTATATTATCCATTAAAAATACATCAAAGAACAAGGTTTTTGAGAATGAGATAAAAGATAACATTGAAGCAGAAGTCAACACAGCACTAAAGACAATATATTTTTGTATATAAAGGTTCCAAAACGTATTACAGAGTTACAGTAAAAGTTAACTGGGAACCAAACTGTTGTGCAGACTGGACGGAGAAGCTGAATACACAGATACCTTGGAAGAAATGCTTTGAAAAAAAAATCAGATTAAGGATATTAAGCTAAAATGGATGCAAATGAGAATAGTGCATCGAATAATTGCAACTAATGTAGCTCTGAAAGAAATGGGGAATAGTGGAAAGTTGTAACTGTAGTTTCTGTGAAGAGGAAAAAAAAAGACAGCATTGAACATGTATTCTGGAGAGGCATACATGTCAATGAATTCTGGAAATCATTGCAAGAATTAATAAAAGGAAAGTGTTTAATAGAGAATAATCTGTCTCTGACTGAAAACACAATATTTGGAGCAGATGACAATTCCACAACTGATACAACATTCGATCTTATAATACTGATAGCCAAACACTACATTTTTAGCTGTATAATAAACAAATATAAGCCTTCAATAATTATTTCTAAAAATACTACTAGAAGAGAAGATATAATCTTGAAAAATACATAGCAACTGTAACAAATGAATCTGCTAAAATTCTGTCTCCTTTTTTTTATTCCATAACAAACCAGTAACATAAGTCCCTTGTAATTCTTTAACAAATGTGTCAGGTGGATTTTGAAGCATCAACCATAGGTAAGTTAGTTTTTTGACAGAATTATGATTTTAAGACAGCAATTCTTCCTAAAGTGGTAATGATTCTCTTAAGCAATTTTAAATAGTGCCTTCACCTCTATCATTCTATCTTTGTAGTTTCTTTTTTTTTCATGTGTGTGTAAGTTCTGAGTACACCCATTCCTGTTATTTTGAATTCTTTTGGATTCCAGATCATCTGTAAATGTTCACTACATCTTATTTCACTACGCTTTTTTTTCCAAGCCAATTTGCTTGTGTTTCTCTCTTTGTTAAGAATAAACCGATGTTTTCCCAAACCTATTGAGAATCTCGATAGATTTTTCAAATGTTCTTCGTTGTTCTCTCATGATTTTTTTTTTTTGTTTTTTTTTTTTTTTTTTTTTTGCTTCTTAGGTGGCACCTTTGGCTGGTTTTTGAAAACTCAACAAACATACTATGGTATTGCACACCAGCCTTTTTCTGGGATAGCATTCTTCTTAAAACCGAAAAGGCAGAGGAGTCAAAGTTACCACTTTCTGCGGTCACTGAGGAGAAACAATTCAGGTTTCGAAATACCAGTATCTGACCAGGAGTTATATGTTAGTGAGTTTCTTCCCATTGGAGATTGTCTCCCCCTTTGGAGACTATAAGCTTGCTGAAGGCTCATTTTGAGAAGCATTATCATTCCCCATTCACCCACCTCAAGCACATGCTGCTAGTTAGGAAGATTATCTACCACTGCAAATATGAATGCTTATCTCCCCCTATTTCTTCAATCTAAGACGTAAGAGCAAGCTTTGTTTATAATGGAATATTTCTTGCAGTCTTTCCAACACCAAGCCTGATCTGTAAGTTGCTGGAATGGTGCTCGGTACTTATCCTTGGAATTATTACTTATTATATATATATATATATATATAATATATTATATGTGTGTGTGTGTGTGTGTGTTGTGTGTGTGTGTGTGTGTGTGTGTGTGTGTGTTCCAGACATGGCTGCCATAATAGACTGCAAGGTCTATGAATGCGTCATCTGTCGTGATATTTACAAAAACACAAAAACCCAAAGATTTTTGCCCTGCTACCACCGGGCCCTGCAGGACTGTGTGAGGTCGCTGGCTGGAGCAGAGAACGTATGGAGGGTGTCCCTTCTGCCGTGAACCATCCTCCCCCGCATCCATCCATATCATGATGACAACCTGGACGTCTAGTAGATCGCGTTTCCCCACGGACCTGGGTCCCAGAGTCCCTGGTGAAGGGTAGCACACAGTGGTCACAGTGGTGACAGGAAACGGTGACGTGTGTGCTGTCTGGTCCTTCTGTCCATTGCACCATGGCGGCCACTTCCTATTGTTTTAAAGTGGGTGATTCAAACTGTGCGCGCCATCTGTTCCATGCAACATCAGATGATTCCTGGAACCAGGAACCACAGCCTCCATGACCAGAACACACCCTCACGGCCCTGGATGTGTTCAGCCCCTTCCGATCATCATGCCAGACCCACCCTGGACAGATCAGCCGAGATCTACTACGTGCAGCAGCCATGAGGAGCTGATCTGCATTGACTTTGTGCAATTACTGCATCGCGGCTGTGTCAGAGGTGAAGGTCAATCGGTGACGGGCGAAGGAGAAGAGGAGAGAACTGTGGGTCAGCTGGTCAGAGATGGAGGACAAAGGAGCAGGCAGAATCACGTTGGCTGAACAGGGGCAGGTTGCTACGTTTGACAACCAGTCCCAGGTGGTTTTTTTTTTTTTTTTTTTTTTTTTTTTTTTTTTTTTTTTTTTTTTTTTTTTTTTTTGCGGGGCTGTTTCTTGACAGTGTCCTCCTCTCCCTCCCCCCCTCTCTCTCTCTCTACTTACACACACACACACCCACACACCACACACCACACACACACACACACACGCACGCACGCACGCACGCACGCCACGCACCCACTGCATGCACGCACGCACACTCACACAGACGCGCGCACAATCGTCTAATCATCACCGATTAGTGGAAAGACGTTAAATGATGTCACACACACACACAACTCAAGCTCACACACACACACAGACACCACCACACAGACACACGCACACACACACACACACACACACACACACACACACACACACACACACACACACACACATTCACACAACACACACACATACACACACACACACACACATAAACACGCGCCCGCGCGCGCGAAGCAAACACACACACACACACAGCACACCCACCACACACACCCCCTCCCCACACCACACACATCCTTCAATACCCCCCCCCCCCCCCCCCTACCCCCCCCCCACCCCCACCCCCCCCCCCCCCCCCCCCCCCCCCCCTTCTTTTTTTTTCTCTTTCCCTAGTTTTCGACTCCGGAAAGATCTTCATAACCACAATAATATGAGGAGAATTTCTAATAGCCCCCATCCTAACAATGTAAGCTACAGGGCGCTTTACAAGTCTAAACATTCAAGCATCTTAGAACACATGCAGGACGCACCCAACACACACACACACACAACACGCACACAGCACACCACACAACACACACTAAACACACACACACACACAACACACACAACCACAACACATTCACGCACGCGCGCACTACAAGCACACACCACACACCACACACACACACGACACAGCACACTCACACACACCAACACACCACCACACACACCCACACACACACACACACCACTCACGCACTAAGCAGTCCGCACGCACCCACGTCATGGCATGCAACTCATGCACGCACTTCACTTCTGAGTTCACACGAGTTGTAAACTATCTCGTCGCGCGCGCGCGCGCTGCACTACACACACACACCACAACACACACACACACACCACACCACCACACAGGTATCTTTACACACACACAACACAAACCAGAACATCACGCCATTCACTCACTCACGCACTCACGGGCACGGCCATGCACACACACACACACACCACCCACAACACACAACAAACACCCCAACTCAACACACAACACCAACAACACATCCACACACACACACACCACACACACACACACACACAAGCACAATCACACAAACACACGCATGTGCTGCAGGCACCACGCGCCCCACACACACCAAACACCACACACACCCGCCCACACACACACAACACACACACACCCCACACAACACACACACCCAGCCACCACAAACAACACACACCACACATTCACGCCCCGCAAAACACACACCCACGAAACACACACACACACCACACACACACACACACACACACACAAACACACACACACCACACACACCACACACACCATACACACACCTTCCGTGCGCTCCACACTACTTCACACACCGCGCGCGCGCCTCATGCCCACATTAACACAAGACGCATTCATGTACCCAACGTACACACTCATGCACGCACGCATCACACACCCACCCACACACACACAGGCACACACACACCACACACACACCCACAACACACACCCACACAAACACACCGCAATACGCATGCGACTCACTCACACAGCACACACACACACACACACACACACACACACCACACCACAAACACACCACACCAAAAAAACACACACACATACACGCATGCACCAGGTTCACTGAACATCTCACGTCGTCGCACGACACACTGTACAACCACCTCACTACGTCGTGCACAGCCACACAACACACACACACGACCACAGCCCCCTCGCGTTGCGGACGTGCGCGCACACAGCACACACACGACACAGGCCGGGGCACACACACACACACACCACACAGCATCTGCAAACCCCGATCCGCTGCACCCCCCTGGTTCCCCCCCTCTCCCACCCCCCCCCCCCCCCACCCCTCCTGGGGGGGGGGGTCTTTTGTTCGTGTCTGTGTCTTTCATGACTGTCGAAGTCTGTGTGGTCGATAAGAACAGCTGGGCATTATGAGGCAAATGTTCTGTGAGGGCGGGGGGCGGCCGGAGTCGCTAGGGCGTTGGTAGAGGTGGGGCTACAGGGCTGGGTGCGTGACAATTCTAGACGCAAGTCATGCTCTTAGAACATCGGTAGGGGGGGGGGGGTGTGGGTGGGGGGGGGGGGTATGTAAAGAGGAGTAAGCAGACACACACACACAAAGGCAACTTCAAGATTGTACTTATCTCGTCTTCGTCTCTCTGTGGTATGTATGGATGACAAAACAAAAGAAAAAACCATAGTCCACTTGCACATGAAGCACAAAAGACGAAGCAAATTCACACACACACACACACACACACACACACACCACACCCTTGGTTGCTCGGTTGGGGGGGGCGTGGGGGCGTCGGTCGACGAGGGCATCCGGGGCAAGGGCGTCAGGCGCACACTACACAAGCCAGCGAGCGCACCAGCACACACACCTTGCTGACTGCCGGGGGGGGAGAAAGTAGGGGTGCAGCACATCTAGCGCTGCGACGGGGGGGGAGCACGCAGCTCACCACGCAGCCAAATCACCGCGCGTGGCGTTCACGAGGTTCGAAACATACTGCGCTCCGACGCCCCACACACACACCACACAACACACGCTGAGCGTCCACCCACAAGGGGTGTGCCACACACACCCATACAACATGCAACCACAACAGCACCGGGCGATCGCGTCACCACGCATGCGGGCCAGACAAGACACAAAGGCAAAAAGTGCAGGGTTGGGAGTCGTCCGACACACAGCGACGAGCTGGCAACACACACACACTGGATAAGCGCCCACGGGGCCAGCACCTCACACGACACTCGGACACACAGCACACGGACACACAGCACACACACAAACACACATACACAACCGCAGCACGTGCACGTTGCGCAACGGTGGGCGTGCGGCGGCGCGGAGGGACACACACACGCAGCAGGCGAGGGGGCACACACAGTGGGGGGGGTGTGCGCGCTGACACACACAAACACACACCACACACACACACACACAGCACGACACAGCACACGGAGCCTGCTGGGGGGGGGGGGCTTCACAGGGGTGCGCCCAAACATCGACAGACGCATCTCCCAGCACACCCAGGGCGACAGGGTGAACACGCGCAGCTCGACAACTGCGCCGCACACACACACACACAACACACACACCAGGGCGGGGGGGGGGACACACACTCGCCGCAGGGGCTGCCCGCACAGGGCGACCAACACAGGCACACTGATTGGGGGGTGTTGGCAACACACACACACGCCTAGACACTCACACACAACAGCCGACGCACTGGCTGGGCGTCATCTACGCCAGCAGCACAACGCACACCACACACTACCACAATGGCACTCGTCACACACAACTGCCGCGACACACTACACACCGGCGTCGGCCGGCGCGTAGTCAACACAATGGCAAGCTGCACACGACAGACGCACAGTGACCCGTACACACGCAGCGCACCGGGGGGGCACGCGACCACACCCACTGCATCCCACGAACGACACACCCACACACACACAGGAAGCACACAAACGGGGGGAAGGACGACCACACCAAGCACCCATGCACGCACCACCCGCGACGCCACGCGCACACACGACGTCCCGAGAAAACACCACAACCACACACTCCAGCGGCAGGCCGACCGCACACATAGTGCGCACGCATCACGCACATCAAACGTTGCGTAGCACTCGTCCAAGCGCGGCGGCGACGACGCCACGACACACGCGCCCACACCCCCCACACCCACTACCGCACACTCTCGACCTTCTCAACCAGCAAACCCGCTTGCAAGTAACATACCGGGTCAGTGTGAAGCAGCCCAGTTCAACGACGTCACGCGAATGACCTGCGCGGACAGCATGCACGCACCCACACCCACCCGCGGAGCACACCACAGACAGGGGCGACACACAGCGACTGCACACACATAGGACACGCCGCGCACACAGCGAGAGTGACACACCGACACACACACACACACAAAAAAACCACACACACACCCACCACACATCTACCCCACCACGTTCGCTCCTCCCAGTCTACTCAAATCACATACACACTTATTACATACCCATCACGGACAAAACACACCACGCACGCGCAGCACGCACTCATACACACACACACACACACACAACCCAACACACACACACACACCACCACAACACACAGGAGATTATACACAACCAGCAGCCGATCCCTCCCATGTCCATCCAGCGACGAAAGGCCCTATAGAGCAGCAATACAAATGGGTATCGATGCTTCCGAAGGCATCAGATGGTCTGAATCTCAGTTAATTACTGTTTGCAATGATCAGTGGTATTAGCCTGTGACTCATGAGCCAGCACAGTACTATCAGCTCCCTTTCAATTGTTGGCTACTGTGCCGAACCAGTCCACCCTTGGTTTTTGCTTCAGATCCAGTCCCAGAATGGACAGTTACCGATCATCAATGGAAGCACGTGCAGGATGTGTTTTGACAACCTGTACATACTGTTGGGTCCAACGAGAAAACGCCAAGGATGCTCTATGACGATCATCCGTAGAGAGGAAATGAAATGAAACAAACTAAAACGATGACTTCTGGAACTAAATTAAGAAAGAGGAACTATATACGGCCACAGTGATGTTCACACCCCAAAAGACCCTGGACGAGACTAAATATGGAAGACTGGTGAAGTCACCACCTGAATGACGTCATGCGTTGCTGATGATGGAAGCGTTGGAGCCCGATCCAAATGATGGAGTCAAAGTGTGTGGAACGGCAGACCGTAATTTCCCCACCCTGAAAGGCTGAAAAGAGAACTAAACTGGAAGTCAGAGGATTGCCGTCATTCAAGTCTGCCCTGTCTGAACATTCAAGGTAACAATGGGGATTGACCCATACAGTCCCCCCTGTCTTGCATTAGGTAACAATGGTTTTCTTTGGTCTTGTCCGGGTCAGGTCCTGCCCCGTCTGCATTAGGTAACAATGATTTTCTTTGTCTGCGTGGACTACTCTGAACAGAAAATGGAAGGAATATTTTGCACCTGGACAATAGACATTTTCCTGAATAAATCTATCCCTTTTTTTAGAAAAAAGAGGATGGTTCAGTCATTTCTCAGGGAACCATAATATGTATCCCCAAGGAAGGGAAGCCGAAAAGATTTGTGTGAAAAACTGGCGCCCCATCTCTTTGTTGAACACCACATATAAGATAGCTTCTGCTTGTGTTGCCAATCGATTGAAAAGCGTTCTTCCAAACATTATACATGAGAGTCAAAGAGGACTTTTTTTTGAAGGGCAGATTTATTGGAGAGAATATAAGGGTTGTGTTGATGTTATGATATGTTATTGTACACTGATAAGGAAAATATTCCAGGTATGCTCTTTTTAGTTGACTTTGAGAAGGCGCGTTTGATAGTGTCTCATGGTCATTCTTACATAACTGTCTTAAATTTTTTCAAGTTTGGACCTGACTTAATAAATTGGATAAGAACATTTTATTCACAAAATTTCTACCTGTATTTCTGTCAATGGCCAGTACTCCCCATGGTTTCCGATTGAGAGAGGGGTGAGGCAGGGGGACCCATTATCCCCTTATCTATACCTAACTTGTGCTGAGGTCCTGTCATTAATGATTCGCTCTAATGAGCATATTAAAAGGAATTAAAGTTGTTAACAAGGAAACATTACTGTCACAATTTGCTGACGACACTAGTTTATGTCTAGACGGTTCAGAAAGATCTTTTAATGAGGCGGTATCTGTCCTTACTAAATTTTCACAAATTTCAGGTTTAAAAATCATTTTTGACAAGTCACAAGTAGTAGTATGGTTGGGGAGTAGAAAGAATTGTGGAATTAGATTTATGAGAGACAAAAATTTTGTTTGGGATCCAGGTACTTTCAAAATTCTTGGTATCAAATCTCTCACTAACACAAATATTATTGTACAGATTAATTTTGAAGATAAAACTTTTTGAAAAAAAACAAAAATAAAAAGAGTCCTAGCTTTTTGGGAAAAAAAAAAGAAAATATAACTCCTTTTGGAAAAATAACTGTTATTAAAACTTTGGCATTTTCTAAATTGTTCATTTATTGATTAACCTACCAGACCCCCAAGAGGATTTTATTGTTGCTTTAGAAAAAGAATTGTATAGTTTCTTATGGAACGTGAAAATTACAACATTATTGAATTAAAAAAAAAAGGATTTTAAAATAAAAAAATCTGTGGTAAAAAAAAATCTGTGGTTCAAAAGCAGTACTGTGAAGGTGGACTAAAAAATGTTAAATGTAAAAAATTCATTTCTCTCTATGAAGATAAGTTGGCTGAGAAGATTAACGTATGAGTCGGGTTGGCGGGAATTTACCATTATAATATGTTCCCTAAGCTGGACAATATGAAAAAACTTTGGTGCTGAAATTTGCTAATGTTATTATGCAAGAGGTCAATAACCCATTCTGGAATGATGTGATGAAAACACTACAAGAAACTGTGTTCAAAGTGCTGCCCGACCACAGTACATGACTTCATGTCAGAGTGTAGTGTTCATTACAATATATTAAAATTTTAAGAGAAAAAAGTTATTTTTGTACAGGAATTGTGTAATTATGGCATTTTCTTCATTAAACACTTGATTAATGAAAATGGGCATTGGATGACCTTCCATGAATTTTTAATTAATTATCAAGGTATAAGAACAAACTTTCTCTTGTATGAAGGCATAATAAATGCCATTCGCAACTATGCCAAAAAACTTAATATTATCATAACTAACCAATATAAACTCTAGACCAAAAAAGCCTGGTTTTGCATTAAAAGAGGCAACAAATATGTACAAACTTTAAATGAAAATAATGCCTCTTCCCGCGCTGCTATTAATAAATGGAATAATCTTTTTGTAAATCTGAATTGGAAACAAACTATTCCTTCAAAAGTTACAAAGTTTCTACTGACGTCCAGCTTAGATGGTTCCAATGTCGACTTCTACATAGATTGCTGCCAACCCAGAAATACCTATTTCAATGCAAAATTGTTGATTCACCATTATGGTAACTTTTGTGATCATGAACAACAGACGATTACACACATGCTTTTTGACTGTAATATTGTGCAGCGGTTTTGGAGAAATCTTCAAAACCTGCTAATGGATAAATGTCAGCACTGCGCTAATCTGTTTTTTGAGAAAGAGAGTAGTTCTGTTTGGAGTGAAACATAATGTGGAAACTGACAAAGTTCTTAACTTTATTCTGCTGTTTTGAAAAAAGTTTTATGTTTACAAATGTAAACTACAAAATAACCACCCAGACCTTCATGTTTTCCTAACAATCTTAAGCTACAGATTTAAATTGGAAAAATACTTAGCCTTTCTGAACTATGATTCAGATCAATTTGACAAAACCTGGTTTCCCTATTCCTCTATCATTTCCTAGCTTTATTGTGACTTTTTTTTTTAAAACAACGCTTATATATGTACACATGGTCCCAATTTTTGTTGTAATTACCCATCTTAACATTTTTTCCCCTCTCTCTCAGCATCTCGCGCCTGCCACCCCTGGTTTTTTTTTGTTTTTTTTTTTTGTTTTTCCCTCGTTTTTGACGCTACTGACGCTACTGTGTGTGTGTGTGTGTGTGTGTGTGTGTGTGTGTGTGTGTGTGTGTGTGTGTGTGTGTGTAAGTTTACGCATATATATATCCTGCATATAATTCAATTCATGTATGTTCGTGTGTGTGTCGTGACTTTTTTTTTTTTCTTTTGTTTGTGTGTTTGTTTCTTTGTGTTGTTGTTGTTTTGGGTTTTTTTTTTTTTGTTTTTTTTTTTTTTTTTTGTTTTTTGGGGGGGGGGGGGGGGGGCATGCATGTCTGTTCTCTTATTGTGCCTGCCTTCTGTGTTTTTGTACAATTATTATGATACATATGTCTTTTCTTTTGTGTGCATGTTTTGTTTGAGGAAAAAAAAAAAATTGAAAAGCCTCTTTGCAAATATTTTCCTAGCATGATTATATAATTCCAACAATACATGGTGTCAGTTGAGTCAACTCATTCTCCCATTCATTCCTTCAAATACATAGACCATCAAGATAAAATGTCATAGGATACTTTGATTTGAACTCTTTATTATAACAACCCTTATATCTGTACATGACATGAATTTGTTGTCGATTTGTTTTGAGTAAGTACCTTGCCAAATTTATGTTGAAGGATGATTGTGTGAGAAAAAAAAAAGAAAAAAAAAGAATGGAAGGTTTTACATGTGTATATGGGTCACGGTGCTGGTCATGAGGCATGTAAAGTTGGTTATGTTGACGATGCAAGTGCATCCAATAGTCTTGTGCGTGTGGGGTGATAACAAAGACATAGACCAACGAAAAAAAAAATAACATATCAGAAATAGTAAACAGTACATGAGACGATCAAATACTGAAAATCGAGGGACACACACCACACACACACACACACACACACACACACACACACCCCACGTACGCGGACTTACCCAAACACACACAACCGACAACACGCACGCACCGCACGCACGCACTAACGCACGCACGCACGCACGCACGCAATCACACGCCACGCACGCCACTCACGCACGCACTCACACGCACGCACGCACGCACACACCTCACGCACACACACACACACCACACCACACCACACACACACACACACACAACACACACACACACACACCACACATACACAAACACCGCACGCAAGCACGCACGCACGCACGTAGGCGCTACTTGCACAACCACACACAACACCACACACACACACACACCACACCACACACACACACACACAACACACCACCCACACACCACGCACACGCACAGCACGCAGGCACTCACACACCAACACACATAGAGCACGCACACACACACACACACACCCACACACACACACACACACACACACACACACACCACACACACATGTGCACGGTTGCACGCAAGGACACATACACGCACTATCTGTGACATTTCACAAAAATGTTATTTTCAAACCACCTTGTGGACTGAATTTATCATGGAAATGACCAATTAACAAAGTGGCCCCAGAGAGGACACAAGAGATGGAAGAAAGAAAAAACAAAAGAAAGAGCTGGAGGGGGTTGGAGGGGGGGGGGGGGAAGATAGCATTCCTGTATTGTATATATATATATTATCTATATATTATATATATGCACACACACGACCCAAACACGTTATGTGGCGTGGCCCGCGCGGCCATTCATCACTCCAGCGCACGCACGCATGAATGCACACACACACCACACACACACCACCCAACACACCACACACACACACACACCACCCCAACGTGCGCGCGCGCCGCTAGCACGCAAACACGGCCCCCCCCCCGCCCCCCCCCACACACCCACATACGCACCGAACACACGAGAGACACGTGCACAACACACACAAACAACCACGACACCACCCACACACCCCACACACCCCCACACACGACACACCCAACACCACACACACAACACACCACACCACGCGGCTTGCACCACGCAACAGCTCGCTCGCACATTCACACGTTCTCGGTGCGCGTCACACACCACCACACACACCACACACGGCGCGCGCGCCCACACGAACACACCACACACTACACACACGTACGTAACCGGGGGCTTACACAAGCACACACACGCACTCGCGACAGGTGCGGACACACATACACAACGTATTCCGGCGCATGCACGTACGTGGGCCACACACCACACACCACACACACACACACACACACACAACACACACGCACGCACGCACGCAACGCACGCAGCGCACAGCACGCCCGGGCACGTACGCAACACGCACTCATACACACACACAGACACATCTCGCAACTTACACACCACATGGGGGGGGGTACTCATCGCAGCTGATCCACATGCACGCACGACATGCATTTTCTCACGCATCACACGTATGCACACGCACGCCCACGCCCAATGCACGCAGCGCACTCACGCACACACCACACACACCCACACACACACACATCCACTACACAACACCACACACACAACACACACACACGTACGACACACACACACCCACCACACACACATCCCCCACGGCACGCACGCGACTGCACGCACGCACGCACGCAACAAACACACACAGCACACAATAGGCTTTTAATGACCGTGAATAGTATGTACTTTTTCAAATTCATCATGTAGATTTAATGTTTTTGGGAAATGGAGATGGAAAGTAATCCAAGTTGTGGACACACAGAGAAAGTGGCATCACAACAATCAAGCAGACAGAATTACATAAAATGATCTCGAACAGAAAACGTATTGACATGCTGCAGGGCTACGAGTGTATTATGTTTACCGATCTTGTCTTCACGAATGTACTGTGTAAACGCCGTCATAGAAAGATACCAAACGCCTTTGGAATGTCGGCAGGGTACATCCATTCGTGATCCTCCCATTCCCCCCCACTACTGCCTTGACACAACCCTCTACCCTCCCGACCTGCACTCCCTCCTGTCCCCCTCCACTAGTCCTACCACCCCATTCCACTGTACGTCAGGCTCACCAGCACGCATGCGTCATGGCCTCTTCGCGTCCTCGCCCACGCACCGCCACACCTCTACCCCGGCCGTTTTCTCGCGAGCGCTACGGGGGCAGCCCTGGCCGAGACGTGCTGAATGTGTGGACAGGGTGTAGGACTCACAGAAATCGGGAAACGGCGCCGTAGGTACCTTTGCGCGGCTAGAAATGCTTGTTGACAACTATTCTCCAAGAGCAGGACTCGGCTGAAACTGAAGGCTACGACAACTGCAAGGATCTCACATATGGCTGTCTTCATAATCTACTGCCCCATAGAACGTGTTTACGAACTACCAGACTACTGAGCTTGTGCTTGCCTGACACACCAATTCTAACTAAACGGCTCCACCCTCATCACATTCGTCCCCAAACAGCCCAATATCTGCTCTTTTCTCATCACACTGTAACTGTCCGTGACATCGTTGAACCCTCCGGCCTGCTCCGGTGCTGTAGTTTTTGGCCCTTGGTGGTTTAAACTGTGAAGGCAAACCGGTTACAATGGTCCTTCAGAAGAGATTTGCCTGTGACAAGTGTGTATACTCTGATACTCACTCCTTCCGGTACTGATCTGTGGTCTCACCTATCGAGCTATGACGTCTCCTACAGGCGTATCAATGTTCAGTGGAGCATTGCCCAAAGTGTACAGTTATCAATGTGACACGCTTCACCTTCCACAGCTATGAGCTTCATGTCGCCGAACTACTGGACACCTCACTATCTGATGATAATGCGCGTTACCATTGACTCTTTCTCCTCAATGTCCACCTGTTTTCCCTCCCTCAGAGCAAGTAGCCTCCAAAGACTGATCCCGATCTCAGCAGGACTCAGTCACCAGGAAGAAACACAACTGCTAACCAAGCTCTAGCTCACACAACTCCAGCCATCCCGACAGCCGCCCGGCACTCGCCCCACAGTGCACACTGTCTACGCTAGCTAACGGAATGTGTTCCGAAAGATCGTCATTTGCTTTGGCGGCGGCTGTATTCATCCGCTTGGTCCATCAGTCACTCACTGGCGCACTGAGGGGGGTCAGGACCTCAAGTCCCGAATTATCCCACGACTGTGAATTCTACTGTGGGCTGAACTGACGCTTACTACAGCTGGCATAAATCTCACAATGGCTTCTTCTACATGCCCCATAGAAATGAACACGACATGAAAGACTTAATGAATCCGTCACACTCCTCACGAAAACTGCAAGAAGGAATGTCCCAGTCGTTTTGGCCAGTCGTTTCAACACGCCGGACATCAACTTGCACAAACCAGGGGCACAATACCCACCCACTTGCACCCCTCTCCCAAGCCCTCCGCCAGCGGATAAGGACGACCTCCCCAGCAGTTGCCCTTCAGGCGTGACTCACACAAGCATCCCCCACTCACCGCGCACCACAAGTCCCACCACTCACGACTTACCCGCTCACTGAACATTCTTGACGCCTCATCTTCTTCGCCATCCCTCCGCGGTTAATCCTCAGTTTCAGTGTCCCGTAGCATTCCGACCCACGACCTGATTGTCACGATGGGTCCAGACACCCGCCCGCCAACGAGCCCCGCTAAGAATGTCTACAACTTCTCCAAGGCACCTCAAAGCGTGAAGTCAACAGGCAGACTCGGGCTCCAGTGTAGAAGACCTCCACTGGAGATCTTCAATCCGTAGGCATCTGCTCTGCTGCCATCGACACGCACATTCTCTACGGGATTGACAACAGACGCTCCGTTCTCTCAATGGATAAATACTACTTCCTGAAACGTATGCTGGCGTAAGCAGAAACGTTCGCTAGCCGCGTGGCACCGCAAGGCAAAGAACTGGTCGCTCTAACAAGTTCCTACCAAAAGTAAATGTCATACGTCAGATGTGTCCAGGCAGAGAGAGACGGCATCAACACTGCCATGGAAGAAGGACTTCATACGCATAACAGCAAACCACTTGTGGCAGTATATTTAAGGGTTTCAAATGAAGCGCTCATGACTGCAAGGAGGAGACAGCTATAATACAGTGACAGTGAATAATCGTAAGGTCGGTCATATGCGTGCTGCCACATCGAAATACAGTCTTCGCTCAAGAACTGACACCTCTATGTGCTTCTATCAAGAAGAACGGTATAGCTAGATATCGCCGCTCCACAGTCACATCAGCCCGCGAGGAGTTCCACAACGCATTGAGAAGACCATCCTCCCACAGGCCTACCTGGCTCCGACAAAATCTCGGCAAACTGCGTCCTCAAAGACATGTGTCCTCCACCTCGGCCCCGCGCCGCTGACCACGGCCTCTTCTAGGGCGCTCCCTCGCACAGTTCGCTCCTCCCATGCGTACTGGCGTAACGCAAACATCGTCTGCGTCTACAAGAGTTACAGACCAGACTGTCAATCCTGGACACTTACCGTACGGCCATTCTCACGCTCCCTCTGTCACATGCCAGCTACTCGATCACATCATCTGCCAGCACACTGCCTGACGGCCCACTGAAACACAGCATCCTCACTCACCCTGAACCATGCGCTTTCACAGTGGAATCCTCCTTGCGACAACACCAAACTGCTTTTATCACCCAGCCACGTACTCCTTCTGTCAATCCTTTGACTGCCAGCTCGCTCAAATTCTGACGTGGGGCGGCGACCTTCCCAGACTTCCTCGAAGGCTTATCAGGTTACTGTCCCCCCACAATATCTGCCGTCCACAAATTGCCTGGCTTACGGTATCAGAGGCCAGCCTCCACACTCTGGCTCCCAAACTTGTTTGACACATAGAAGATGGCTGTCCGTGTAGAGGAGGCTAACTTATCGTACGAAATTATGATGGACTCCGGAGTTCCCTAGTGAACATGTGCTCGGCCGCGTTCTTCTTCCTGTAATGCACCTCACCGACCTGTCCGCACGCCCGTCCAGCTCACAGGTCCCTTTTGATTGCCGGATTACTGGCCTCATGTAGGCACAGATAATACAACAGCTCTCTAAGACGGCCCTACAACTTTCCTAACGACCTGTCCGGCACCGTCAGAGTCACCGGTCCCTTTGATTGCCGATGACGTGCCATCAATGTAGCCACGGATAAACAACTCTTCAAGACCACCTCGCGAAACTGTCATGAACGACCTGCCCGACACCGTCGAATGTTCACAGGTCTCCGCTTTGATTGGCCGATGACTGCCGTCATGTACGCACTGCTGAGAATAAACAACCTCTTCAAGACCAGCCTACCATTCAGAACGACCTGCCTCTGCCCGACTGGCACGTCAAGTCACCGGTCCGGCCTTTTGTTGCCGATGTACTGCCTACATGTTACGGCGCGAGATAAATACACTTTCAAGACTTGCACCTTACAACTTCAGACGCCGCTGCCGCGACGATCCGTCAATTCAGCAGGTCCCTTTGATTGCCGATGACTGCCTCATGTACCTCGCGAGATAAACACTTTTCAAGACCACCTACAACTTCAGAACGCTACCTGCCCCGACACCGCCAGTCACAGGTCCAGTCACAGGTTCTTGACTTTGATTTGCCGATGACTGACCACCTCACTCCGACGACCCCCGCGTCGAGTAACTGTCCACTTTTCAAGCTGTAACCACCTACAACTTCAGAAACGACCACTGCCCTCCCGCACCGTCAAGTCACAGGTTCCCTTTGATTGCCGAATGACTGCCTCATGTACCGTCGAGATATAACAACTCTTCAAGCACCCCTACAACTTCAGACGACCTGGCCCGACGCCCGTCAAGTCAGCCAGGGTCCCTTTGATTGCCGATGACTGCCTCATGTACCGCGCGATAAACACTCTTCAAGACCACCTACAAACTTTCAGAACGACCTCCCGACACCGTCAAGTCACCACAGGTCCCTTTGATTGCCGATGACGTGCCTCATGTACCCCGCAGAGATAAACCCTGCTTCAAGACCACACCTACAACTTCAGAACGACCTCCGCCCACTTGAAACCTGCGCTTCCGACTTGCGGGCATGAAATTTAACCCAAAGAAAATGCTGTAGTCCTCCAGAACATCCAGCCAGTCCTCCAACTACATCTACTCCCTCTGTGATACCCCCCTCCAACACGTTACCCTCCACACCCGTACCTCAGCATCCTTTTGCCTCCAACGACCTGAAGTGGGGCCCGAACACATAGCCCGCTATCTCAAAAAAAGCAAGCATTACTCCCACTAGGCTTCCCTCCTCCGAAACTACGACGTTTCTTTCCCCAACACGTGCAAGAAAACGCCGTACTCTAGCCCTCATCCGGCCCACTCCTAGAGTACGGATGCTTCACACTGGTCCCCCGTACCTGCAGCAAGATCTATATCAACCAGCTGGAAAAAATCATCCAACGGCCTCTCAGCCAGATCTATTGCTGGTGACTCTCCTCCTCCAGATTCCCCGGCGCCATCACCCAACATGCCTTGTCAACCCTGCAGCTGCCAACGCTACAGGCAACGTAGAAGTGACCAGCGCCTGACATTCCTGTATGCAGGGTGGTTGAGGGGATGGTTGCCAGCCACCAGCCACCGCTAGACTGCTGATTTTCCCTGCACTCCAGCCACAAAGCTGGGACGTTCGCATCAACCCCGGACGATTACAGTGAATTTAAATGACAAGTTGCCATTTCAACCACGTCAGGATTAACTCAAGATCATTCCCGAGTCAGACTCAGATTGAGCTATAGAGCAGTTCAGAAACTCCCTCCCCTTTATAAACACTGCTTTCGTGACTGGAACCACCTGGACGAGGCCCACGGAGTGACAAACGACAGTCGAGAGGCTTCAAGGCAGCGGCTCTCATATGAGCGTCCACCAGTGCTAGGCTGCGCACGTGCCCCCGCACCGTTGTGTCTACTGCCATAAGTGGCTAAAGGCATACGTATCCTACCGGATACAGATACCCCTTTGGCCTTCCCTACAACCTCTCAATTCTTCATAACCCACCATATGTCGCCATGTTACAATCTCCGCATCACCCAGCTAAGTTTTTTTGCAGATGTATTATTAGCTAAAATTGACATGCTTCACGGCATATCATAATATCAGGTTCAAGTTTACACTTTTCTCCACGCCACCCCCAGATCAGCTCTTCTCTTAGTTTGAGGTTTTCAGGTTTGCAGGTTTCCTCAAGATCGTCATATGTCGGTCAATCAGGTCCAATACGTACGCCACACACACCTGCGAAGGTGTGAAGCGCACATAGGCGCAGGTTTAGCAGCTTAGATGACTAATAACTAAGCAGAAGGAAAAAGCTTGGGAGCAGGGCGAAGGAGAGACTTAGCTGATGGTTGACGTATTGGTTGCGACTTGAATCCCCTGAATACCTTGACAACATTGGGCGGCGGCTTATGGCTACTGGTTTGTGTGTGGAGCGTGTGCTGTGCGTGTGTGTGTGCGTGTGGCGTGGCGTACGTGCGTGCGTGCGTGGCGTGTGTGTGTTGTGTGTGTGTGTGTGTGTGTGTGTGTGTGTGTGTTGGGGAGTTGTGGCTTGCGTGCGTGGCATGCGTGTGTGGGTGTGTGTGTGTGTGTGTGTGGTGTGCGTGCGTGCGTGCGTGGGTGTGATGTGTGTTTGTGAGTGTGTGTCTGTGTGGTGTGTGTGCGCGCGCGCGCGCGCTGCGTGCATCAGTAAAACTTTGATTAATCTGAGCAATGAAGATTGGTTTCAGTCAGTGCAGTTCAGTGTGTTGTTGTGTGTGTGTGTGTGTGTGTGGTGTGTGGTGTGTGTGTGTGTGTGTGTGTGTTTGTCAGTGTGTGCTAGTGGTGCACGGCATAATCACGTGCATGTTGAATTGCAGTGGTACTCGCGATGGTGTTACAGTGTGGCATGTTCATGATGTTGGCCATGTTGTATGTGGCATTGGATGGCGGCATGGTAGGATGAGAGTGTAGCGGTGATTATGTGTGTGTGTGTGTGTGTGTGTGTGTGTGGTGACGGACCGTTTTTTTGTCCTTGCAATCAAAGTTTTACATAACTCTCCGTTTATCGGAGTCAGAGTTTATTGAAAACTGGTTGGTTAGGTATTTAACTGGTGTTCCCCATGTACTACAGTATAAAGGGCCTCTAGTCTTCCTGAAGTAATTCCGGCTAGTTCGTCTGCCCAGTCATCCAGCCCACGAGGAACTCAGTTTACTTGTGAGTGCGCCAGGTATCTTGATTAGTTAACAAATTGAAGTCGAAATCAAATCGTTTCTTCTGTTTCTTCCCCCCAGCGACGGTTAGACGTTGTGTAACTTCTCAGGCGCCGTGGAAGGTTTTTGGCGTTTCTAGCTTTTAATTTGCTATTGGGGGGGCGGTGTGGGAGTAACTATCGTTTAACCTCCATCAGATAGAGGAAGAGGAAGCCTGCTGTAGATGCTAATAGGTAGCAATGGCTTATGCTTATATCATTGTTTCCAAAAGGGAAAAACCTCAAGTTGTTAGTTTATTCTTTGTAAAGGTTACGGATGGCGAGCTCCTGGAGGTGACAATGGAACTTGTCTGTGTGTTTATGGTGTTCCTGAATTCGTATTGATTTATACTGTGGGATGCCATAAGGGAAATTTTCTAGATTCTGATTATGGGGAGTGCTAAATGGAAACTCTTTCTCATATGGATGCCGTGTATGAATGGATTACTTCGTTCTTTCCTCTTATGTATTTATTACTGATGCAGTAGGTAGTGGCATGCAAATTATGTTGAGAGTTAAAGCTATCTTGTGCGTGTGTTAGGTTTTGAATGTGACCTATAGTGACAACCTCTACCTTGTGTTTAAAAAAACCATTGGAATGAGCAAAGATCCTCTTATGACCGTGGCAAACTGGAAATGATCAAAAAAATCCTGCAACTCGTTGGTTCCATTTAAACAAACAACAAACACACAAAACTATTATCACATGAAGTAGTGCGCGCCAACCACTGACCTCGTTGACCGTAACCCGTCGGACCTTCTTCTGACACCTGCAAGCCAGAGATAGTAGCTAGTATCACTTATCACAGAGGACCGACGTTCATAGGGGTTGGTGTGTGCACAGTGAGGCGGCGGTCTTTTTTGTTGCAGCCATTCTCTGTTGACGGGAAACGACAGCAGATGGTAGATCACCTGCCCGCTCATAGACGTAAGTTGCTTGGGCCTGGTCTGTCGCATCAAGATCAGTGTCGCCGGGGGTCCATGAAGGTGATGTTAGTACAAGCTGGGCCACACGGCCACGACAACACTCCACTGTATTCCTGCAACTGCCGCACTCGCAGACTACACCGCTTGAACGCTTGACACACGGCCACCGACTACACTCCAGGTAAGTCACTGCATTGCAGCTCCACAAACTCGTCTTGACACGGCCTATGGGGGGGGCCACGACCACACTCCAGGTAAGTCACTAGGGCATTGCAGGCTCCACTGAAGAAACCGCTTGACACACACGGCCACGACACACTCCACTGTAAGCTCCACTAAACCGCTCACTGCATTTGCAGCTCCACTAAAACCGCTTGACACACGGCCACGACACACTCCAGGTAAGCTCACTGCATGCAGCTCCACTAAACCGCTTGACACACGGCCACGACACACTCCAGGTAAGTCACTGCATTGCAGCTCCACTAAACCGCTTGACACACGGCCACGACAACACCTCTCCAGTAAGTCACTGCATTGCAGCTCACGCCTAAACCAACATTTGGGGTGGCACATGAGGGAGCGCCTGTCCATTGGAAGTTCTGTAAACTGTTGTTTTATGTTTATGAAGTGTAGGCCAACAGGGGGGGGGGGGGGGGGGGGGTTGGATATTCGACGAGGCGGTCATTTTTCGGTGAACCAGTACCATTTGTTCTTGTTCTACTTTCACTTTCACGAATGGTAACTAATTTTCCTTGAATGACTGGGCCTGTGTTTATTGAAATGGTTTTCAACCTTCCTGCTGCGTTACATCTGCTTTAAATGTTCAAGAAGGATATGGGTATTATTTTGGTGTATACATGTAAACTGTGATGCTATTCCATGTCTACATAAAAAAAAAAATTATGGTATTTTTATAAGGAGCAACTCTTGATGAATCAACTTCAAAGCGCACAGTGTAAGCGCGCGCGCACATCCACACACACACACCACACACACAACACACACCACCACACACACACACAGCACCACAACACACACACCACACACTACACCACACCACACGCACACACACTCCACCAACACACAGGCCACACACACACCAACACCACACACACACAGGACACATCACACTCACACTGTCACGACCTCACAATTACTTCAGAAAAAAGCTTGATCTTCAACTGTCTAAAAGAGAGAAAAAAAATGAAAAAAAAGAGTTATGTAGCAACTATTTACATCTCAGGTTTCCCACGGCGATGGGTACAGGGCTGCAGTGGGATAGGATAGAAAATAGTAGAATCGTAGAGAGGACCTATTTGGAGGCGAATAAGAGGTGAGTTTTAAGAGCAGTCTTAAAAGAAGAGAAAGTAGCAGTTGTCTTGTGACACGAGAGCGGAAGTTTCTTCCAGCAGAGTGGCCAGAAGAGGTACGCTGAATACGTGAAAGTGAGAGGATTCAGATGAAGGAAGAGAATAGCGGAGGATGCGTGAGGGTTTGTAGATTATTGAGTAGATTTGTTAGGTAGTCGGGAGCGGCTGCATTGTTGAGGGAACTTGTAACAAATGGTGTCAATTTTATAGTGTATGCGTTTGACTACAGGAAAGCCAGTGAAGTTGCGACAGAAGAGGGGGATTATGTGTCAGAGTCTCTTTTTTCTTCTTGTACAAGGCAGGGGGGCGGCATTGCTTTGAATGCGTTGTAGGGTGAGCTGATTGAATATTCATTGACCCATTCCATTCAGTGACAAGCCAGAACGCTAGATTGAGTTGTCAGTAGGTCGATTACGAGACATAATGAACCCCCGTAGGGCAAGTTTGACAGGTTGCTTCAGTAGAAGATGATTTTTCTGATCAGGCGAGGCGACGAAGGTGGGTAGTATAAGAATTTAGCTGTTTTGGGTCACAAAGTTTTGCATGGCAAAGTGAGTCGGAAATTTGAACAGTCGATGGGTTGTGCATAGTTGAAAAGAAAGAGAGCGGCGGGGAGTTGAGACACGCTTTTGACGTGTGTCTGATCAAAATTGCTCTTGCTGTCTTTGTCGTCATTGACGAATGGAAGTTTATCTATTTGTCATTCCTCCAGTTCTAAACGTCGAGTAACAGTCAGATGTGTCAGTCAAGAGGGCCTTTACATTGTCTGGTGGAGTTCATGTGTCGTGAAAGTTGGGTATGATCATCAGCGTAGCGTAGACAGTGGTGTTTAAGGGAAGGGAGTGGGATTTGATGATGGTAGACAGGGAGAGGTGTAAAGAGTGAAGAGAACAGGGCCAAGGACAGATGTCTTCTTGTGGAGACACCACAGGTCAGATTTGCAGGCTGAGAATGAGTGCCGATTGATAAGTACAGTCTGTTTTCTGTCTGTAAGAGGTAAGAGGTGAACCAAGAGAGGGTCCGTGTCAGATAGTCCCAAAGCGTGATGGGGTCTAGGTGAGGAGAATAGTGTGATCAATGGTATCAAAGCTGCCACCAGGTTAAGGAGATAGTAAGAAGAGAGACTTTACCAGAATGGGTTGCAATTAGGAGAGGTCACTGAAAATGTGGAGCAGGGGCTGTTGTCAGAACTGTGGAACTGGCGACAGGCTGACTGAAAAGAATTGAGAGAGTTTGTGTGGAGAGAGGTGAGAGTTCAGCTGACTGAGGACGACTGTTTCTAAGAGTTTTGACAAAAAGAGAGGTTAGGAGATAGGTCGGGTAGTTTTTCAGGTTCGTTTGGATCAAGGTTGTGTTTCTTGAGGAGAGGGCGACAATGGCAGGACCTTAAGAATCAGGCACCGTTCCAGGTTTGCCAGGGAAGTGTTTGATAATGTCAGTGATGAATGGTAGGAGAGTAGGAAGACATTCGGAGTAGAGAGTAGGCTGGAAGAGGATCAAGTTCACTAGTTTTGTGAGACATGATCTGAAATGTACCGAGAAGTTCTTTTCTGTGAGATCGGGGTGAAAAGTGCTAAGGGCGTGGAACCAGAGAAGTGGTGGTCGGGGTGGGCAGGGTTGACAAGGTGTTGCGTCAAGCTTTTCACGGAGAGTTTGTATTCTGGTGGTGAAGTAGTTTGGTGAATACAGCTGGAGTTCATGAGGGTGCGTTTGTTGGGAGAGGTGAGCTTTTTCGGTGCGCCAAGTAAGATGATTCATAGTTGTGAAAACAGTTCTTTAGGAGGAAGAGGAGGTCACCGATTTTGTTTTGAAAAAGTAGCTGGTTTGGGCAGATACGGTAAGGGTGGATACTCGTGTTCTTGCAATGTGGAAGAACTGCTTGTGAATGGTGATTTTGGATCTACGCCATCGACACTCAGCTCTGTTCTGCCAGTCACTAGCCGCTACTCTCTCAACCTCTCTCTCTCTCTCTCGGTCTTTCTCCTCTCTCTCGTCTCTCTCTCGTCTCTCATCTCTCCAACACACACACACACACACCAGGCGCATATATATATATGTGTGTGTGTGGTGTGTGTTTGTGTGATGTGTGTGTGTGTGTGTGTGTGTGTGCGTGTGTGTGTGTGTGTGTGTGTGTGTGTGTGTGTGTGTGTGTGTGTGTGTGTTGTTGTTGTGTGTGTGTGTGTGGGGGGGGGGGGGTATGTGTGTGTGTGTTGTGTGGTGTTGTGTGTGTGTGTGGTGTGTGTTGTGTGTGTGTGTGTGTAAAATATACTTTCCCTACCCGTGAGTGCGCGCAAGTGCGCGCGCGTGCATGCCTGTGTGCGTGCGTGCGCGGTACGTGTCTGCACTCGTACGCTTGAGACCGCACGCGCACGAGGGTGTGCGTGTGTAAGTCTCGCTCGTGGGCACTGTGTGTGATGACGAGACAGAGAGATTTTTTTTGTTTTATGACTCTTTATGAATTTGCCTTTATTTCTCTTTCGTTTTTGTCCTTTACTTTTTTTTCCTTTTTGTTTTGATTGTTTCAGAGATATTATGAAAAAATAGAGTATCCCCCCCCCACTCTCTCTCTCTCATCTCTCAATATCACTCTCCTTTTCTCTCTCTCTCTCATCCCTTCTAATCTGTCTCTTATCTATCTATCTCTCGCTCTCTCCGACCGAAGTGTTCGCCACAAGCAATCGACGTCCCGTCTTTTTTCTTTTTTTCACCCCCGAACTCTGTTTTACTGACCTCCGCTTCATATCAAAAGCCTGTGTCGACTCTTCGCAGATGGTGCATCTCTCGCACCGTTACCACTCTGACCTAAATCAACTATCTATTAGATGACAAGACAATGTTGGTCAATTGGTTAGGTGGTCTGAGCCCAATCACGTTGTCCCTTAGTGAACAGAAAACAAAGTATATGGTCAGAAACTTCGCGTCAAAAAAAGACCAAATTTAACTTACTTCAGATATGCCTGCATAGGTGATAAGCAGCTGGAAGAATCAGCACTCATAAAGTTTAGGGGGTCACTTGGGACAATCAAATCTCCCTTGGCCACCTCATGTTAGTGGTTTAAGCAAACGTGTATCTCACCATAGTATTCCAGCTTTCGGAAATGAAAACATTCTCTAGATGAAAACACGTGTAAATATCTTTACCATGCATATATCCAGTTCAGCTATTGATTATGCCCTCAACTTTCATGATTCTTGTCGTGTTGACACGTTGAAACCTTTACATAGAGTGCCATAAGCGCGCTCTGAAAGCTATATTTATACTTATTGATTATCATCCTAACACCGACAGGACCATATCAAAACGAAATGCTGCTGCCTTAACGTACAAAACGTCGGTACATTATAGCAATAATGATCTTGCATAGAGTTTTTGAACAAAATCTTCCTACTATATGCATACTGCAAAATTTCCCTTAAACCCAGTCAGAGCTGCACCAACCATATGCTCTCCAGAAAAACGCCGAATTGATCTTTTCAAAGCGAAGTGGTTGGTTACTCGGGGGAGGGGGGGAGGGACGCTTGGAACTTCTCTACCACTAGATAATGAACAAAAAATGGCAGCATTGGTTTCTTTAAAAAAGTAGCATACAAATAAATTCTGTTCAGACAAGAATCAGTAAACACTAACATCATCCTACATAGATATTTCATTTTGTCAATCACCTTTAATTTACTATCTTACAATATCGTGTTCGTGGGGTTCCCCCCCCCCCCTCCCCCGCCCGCGCCGTGGGCCGCACGCGCCTGCCGCGCGCGTGGTCGTGTGGTGTGTGTGTGTTGTGTGTGTGTGTGTGTGTGGTGTGTGTGTGTTGTGTTTGTGTTGTGTGAACGGTGTTTCTGCACGTTTGTCATCATTGTGCTTCAGCCACTAACGTCGCACTTGTCATCAGCTGTTGCCATGTTTATGATCACTTTATCATTGTCTAGAATCTTTTTGCGAAATCCCTCTGGTGTTCCTAATCCGATTTTGTCTGTCTGCATTCCCTATTCCCTTACCACCCTGGACATAACATGTCTTACCATTCCGTCCCTGGCCATTCCATTTATTACCTTACACAGGCTGGACATAACAATGTCTACCATTTATTCCCTTACCACCCTGGTCATTAACGAGGTCTACATTATTTCCTTCCCTTACCACCCATGGGGACATAACAATGTCTATCACCCTGGCATAGGTTTCCCTTACCACCCATGGACATAACAATGTCTGTTATTTATTTCCCTTACCACTCCATGGACATAACAATGTCTACCATTTATTCCCTTACCACCCTGGGACATAACGATGTCTACCATTTATTCCCCTTCCACGCATTGGACCTAACAATGTCTACCATTTATTCCCTTACCACCCATGTTCATACACATGTATACATTTTTTCCCTTACCACCCATGGACCTAATCAATGTCTCTCATTATATTTCCCTACGGCCCCATATGACAACAATGTGCTATCATTTA
>JADBJO010007088.1:32500-45000 GCA_016801955.1 Conus betulinus
AATTAACCCTGTGCATCTGTCAAGTTCGGAGGCTCAAATTAACATTACACCGTTTTCTAGCCTGTCTTCTGACCCGCGAGTGCAATCAAGCGAGCGCACCTCACCGTCACCTGCGACTCATGTTGCACGTGCTGTGATAGAGATGGGGGTTTCTGAACAGGTTGACAGCGTTTACCCAGGCCGTTATGGCGTCGGTGACCGTTTCACTGTATTGGGGTCAGTGTCAGTGGCGACCCAAGTTTCACGTGCAGTGACAGAGGTGAGGGGCACCGTACATGCTGACAGAATGTGCTTGGGTCGTCGCAGTGACAGTGACAGTGTCGACGTTGACGTTAACTGTGCCTCCTGTTCCGATTTTTCAGTCAATAAAAATGTAAATGACAACGTTGATGATGTCGTCACTGTTAACATTGCAAATATATGCATGCATGCTATACGTTGCATCTTTCAATAAAGAGACTACAACTGTACTGTTGCTCTGTTTATGATCTGTTCGTGGAACAGGATAGTTCCTCCTTACTTTCAGTGGTCACGAGAGAGAGAGAGAGAGAGAGAGAGAGAGAGAGAGAGAGAGAGAGAGAGAGAGAGACACACACACACACACACACACACACACACACACACACACACACACACACACACACACACATGGAGTTCATTGTGCGTGAAGGGGATTGCACAGTGAATGTGATCGTGGGAGAAAAGCAGGGTGACAGAGTTAGGTGATGGTAGAGGGATTAGTCGGGGGGGAGGGGGTGAAGGGGGTGGTGAAAAACGTGGAGATGTGACGACGTCTGGCATGGTGTGTCGTAGTCGAGACGTAGGTTTCTTTCTTTGCAAAAGGTTTCTTTTTCTTGTATTTGATAGGTGCAGTTTCTTTTAAGGATAATTTTTTTTTTTTTTTTTTTTTTTTTTTATCTTCGCCTCATATTCTCTTTCTTTCTTTCTGTCTGTCTAATTGTCTGTCTGTATGCCTGTCTGTCTCTGTGTTTGCCTATTTGTCAGCCTATCTCTCTCTGTCTCTCTGTATATCTTTCTCTTTCTGTCTGTCTGTCTCTCTCTCTCTCTCTCTCTTTCTCTCTCTTTCTCTCTCTCTCTCATACTAACCCTGTATCCTTTCTCTCTTTCCATACTATTTCAAGCATCAAATCCAATACTACATCAGTAGGTCGCATATCAACTTTTTTTTTTTAATCAAACATACTCTTGGAATAATGATCGGAGTTCAGTCATGATCTCTTTGATGGGCGGGGCATAGTATAATGTACACGTGCTTACTGACAACTGGGCATGTCCATTCACTTCCTCATTATGAGCCGTGAACGCCGATTATTGATGATTCATCTTTTTCTCTCCCCAGGCCTGTCAGACACCACGCCTTTCACCGAATGAAATGACTGCCAGGCAGAAAGACAATCTCCCAAATGAATCCATGGTTACAAAGTGGATGAGGAGGATCATTCCATTTTCGCAGTTTGCTGCCAAGCCTTTGACTCCTGTCAGATACTGCATTTGGTCGTTTGTTGTCAGGGAGATCATAAATGTGATCCTCTCTCTGTCTGTCTCTGTCTCTCTGTCTCTCTGTCTCTCTCTCTCTCCCTCTGTGTGTCTGTCTGTCTGTCTCTGTCTCTGTCTGTCTGTCTCTCTGTCTCTGTCTCTCTCCCTCTCTCTCTCTGTCTGTCTGTCTGTCTCTGTCTGTCTGTCTGTCTGTCTGTCTGTCTCTCTCTGTCTGTCTGTCTCTCTCTCTCTCTCTCTCTCTCTCTCTCTCTCTCTCTCTCTCTCTCTTCAAGTCCCTCCTCTTCCTCATGATCTAGTTCCCCTCTTTGTCCCATTTAGATTTTTTTTCGCGCCTCTTCCACTGTGTCTGTTCAATTTTGCCATTAAATTGACCACTGAAAGTACGGAGGAACCATTCTATTTTCATGAACAGATCAAAAACAGAGCAACAGTACAGTTGTAGTCTCTTTATTGAAAGATGCAGCATATTGCATACATGCGTGTGCTGACATGAACATGCCGCCATCTGTTTATGCATTTAGCTTCGTGGGTGACTTTCGAATGAACATCTTCCGTTTACTTGTATCGAACGCTATAACAACAGTGTCAACTTTCACTTAGTCAAATTGAAGCTGAGCTGTTAACTCTCTCGCATGAATTCACGTGGGTAGCAAAGAAATAGAGATATAAAATTGGACTTTTTTTGACCAACTGGACTCGAATCTGGAGCTGTCAAGATGAGATCTCCCCAATGATTTCACCAGATTGTGGTAAGAATAGATTGAAAGTCCACACCCGTCACAAGTAGTAGATAGTCAAAAGTACCATTCCCGTGAAAGTGCAGGCAGTGGATGGAAAAGAGGTGAGGTAAACCTATCTCACACTACAATGATGCCATCAACACAACACCAACATATGGGGTTATGGAAATGGCAGTTTTTTTTATAGTGGATGCTAGTGGCACACAAACTTGCAATGACCAGGTGAGAACTCTGCGCTCAGTCACTAAGCCAATCAGACAACCTACTATTAATTTGAAGAAAAAGGATTACCTAACTTTTCTCTTTCTGTACCTGTCCCTGTCTCTGTCTATGTCTCTGTCTGTCTGTCTGCCTGCCTGTCTGTCTGTCTGTCTGTCTGCCTGTCTGCCTGTCTCTCTCTCTCTCTCTCTCTCTCTCTCTCTCTCTCTCTGTCTCGCTATCGTTTTCCATATTTTCTTCAAACATCAAATTCAACACACTACATAAGTAAGTCGCATTCCAGTGTTCTTATGAAACGAACGCATCGTATACTGAAAACAGTTCAATCATAGTCTCTGTGGTCAGTGGGGCATGGTACAATGTACATGCGCTTACTGACAAGTGGGCATGTCCATTCACTTCCTCATCATGAGCCGTGAACGCCGATTATTGATGATTCATATTTTTCTCTCCCCAGGCCTGTCAGATACCACGCCTTTCACCGAATGAGATGACTGCCAGGCAGAAAGACAATCTCCCAAATGAGTCCACTAGATTGTAAAATGGATGAGGAGGATCATTCCACATTCACAGTTTGCTGCCAAGTCTTTGTCTCCCGTCAGATACTGGGCTGGGCCTGGTCGCTTGTTGTCAGGGAGATTGTGGGAAATGTGCTCTCTTGGTGATGTCTCTCTGCCTCTGGCTTTTGTGTGATTCTGTCTCTTTGTCTCTCTCTCTCTCTGTCTCTCTCTGCCTCTCACTCTGTCTCTCTCTCTCTCTCTCTCTCTCTCTCTCTCTCTCTCTCTCTCTCTCTCTCTCTCTCTCAGGGACCAGAGATGGTGCGGACAGACACACTGACCTGGTTCTCATGGAACATGCGTGAAGCAGATGATGGTATGGTATTCATTTTATCACGTGGGAGTAAATGCATTATTGTTTTTCATTACAGTAATCGTATTTTCTTTTTACATATCCTTTCTTTGCGTACACTGTGCATTAACACACATGTATGTCATTAATCAACTAAGGTGCGTGAAGCCGATGATGGTATGGTATTCATTTTATCACGTGGGAGTAAATGCATTATTGTGTTTCATTACAGTAATCGTATTTTCTTTTTACATATCCTTTCTTTGCGTACACAGTGCATTAACACACATGTATGTCATTAATCAACTAAGGTGCGTGAAGCAGATGATGGTATGGTATTCATTTTATCACGTGGGAGTAAATGCATTATTGTGTTTCATTACAGTAATCGTATTTTCTTTTTACATATCCTTTCTTTGCGTACACAGTGCATTAATACACATGTATGTCATTAATCAACTAAGGTGCCGAACAGAAAAACACAGAATGCTCTGTCTGTGACTTCTGAAAGGACACACTGCTACTGTTTGATTATGAATTTTGTTGCACCAGTTAGACAGCCTGAGAGCGCATTGTGAAGTAAATGAAAAGCATACATTCTCTCTCTCTCTCTCTCTCTCTCTCTCTCTCTCTCTCTCTCTCTCTCTCTCCTTATACCCTTTTCCCAGTTTACACCTTTTGTACCTTTCACCTTGTCCATATTGATTTTAAGCATCGATTTCAGCGTATGAATTTAGTAGATCGAATCTCCGCGTTAATCAAACGAATGCATCGCCCATAGATCGCCCGTTCAATCAATCTCCCTCTGATGAGTATTGTGTTTATACCGTACGTGCGCGTTTTAGCGCCAGTACATGCTTCAACGGTTCCATTCACATTCTGCTTCAGCACCATGAGTTTGTGAATGACAATAATTTTGTCTCTCCTTTTTTTTTCCAAATCTGTTACATATTGCGCCTTTAACTCAACTACTTGGAAGCTTGGCTGAGAAATTTCCCGAATGAGTTCACCAGATTGTAAAATGGATAGGGAGAATTACTCCCCATTCATTGTTTGCTTGGCAGTCTTTGTCACCAAATGTACGCCGGATTTAGCTAGTTGTTAGTTATTAGGGAACTTTTAGGGGGTGTGCTTGTGTCTCTTTCTCTTTATCTCCATGTGACTGTTTGTTGCTCTTATGTCTCTGTGTTTGTTTTACTCCGACTCTGTGTGTGTAGGTGTGTGTGGGGTGTGGGTGTGTGGGTGTGTGTGTGTGTGTGTGTGTGTGTGTGTGTGTGTGTGTGCGCGCGCGCGCGCGCGCGCGCGCGCGCGCGTGTGTGTGTGTGTGTGTGTGTGTGTGTATCTGTGTCCTTCTCTCTCTCTCTCTCTCTCCCCCCTCCCCTCCCCTGATATGCCGTTACCTCTCTCCCCTTTCCCAGCCTCCCTTTTCTTTCAGTTTGTCCCCTACTGAATCTTTCTCTCTATATATTTTTTAAACCATTAATTTTGAAAATGTACTTAAACAAATGCATCAGCCACAAAAAGTCAGTTCAGCCGATGTCTCTCCAGTCAGTGAAGGGTAGCATAAGATATGTGCGACAGATGATTTCACTTCGCGCACACTCGAGCACTGAGTTTACGTTTACCTTCGAGCTAAACATCACGAGCAGTAAAAGTGGATTTTTTCCCCTATATTCATCAATTATTCAAGAATGGATAGTGTCCCCTCAGCGTGCAGATGTGTCAAAGCTTGTCACATACTGCGACTTTTATTGAGGAGGAGTGAAATGACAATTGAGGTGAGCTGAGAAATTTCACCCTGTGACTTGACAAGCTACAAAGGGTAGACATGTTGCATTCAAGTTCGCACCTATCAAAGCTGATATACGTACTGCAATGTCATGGGAGTGGACAGTAGGAGGAATGACGTCAGAGTGGGATGAGATATCGGACTTTCTACTGAGTCCACCAAACGACACAATGGGCAGGAAAATGGAAATGTGTTTGTTGGCCTACAGCAGGATTTAAAACTGCTACATCTAACTGCGAACTCAGTGATCTGTTACTAATCCAAGCTGGCAAACCAGTGTAAGAATAGATGAAGTGGATTAGTTGACGTTCAGTAAACTGTCTTTTAATGAGTTTTTTGTTCCCTCTGCTGTGCCCTTTGTATGCTGGGACTGGTCGTTTGTTCAGTCAATGAAGCGTGAAGGGGGTTCCAGAGGGGTATGGTCGTGGGGGAAAAGGCAGGACGCCAGAGTAAGCGGATGTTACAGACAGTGGGATAAAGTTGTGGGCAAGTTTACCGTGGTCTGTTGCAGATGATTAGTGTTCGTGTATGTTGATGACACAGTTTGGTGTCTGGTAGATACATCCTGTTGACATTATTTATGTCATATTTGCCCCCCCTCCTCCCTTCCTCCCTCCTTCCCTCACTCACTCACTCACTCACTCACTCACTTACTGTCTGTCTGTCTTCCTCTCTCTCTCTCTCTCTCTCTCTCTCTCTCTCTCTCTCTCTCTCTCTCTCTCGTTCAATATTCACCTTTCCTCTATTTACACTCGCACTATCCTGCTAAACTTCTGTTACTTCAACCATCAAATTAAGCTCTCCATATTGATAGAGTCTATTCCAAAGAAACGAATATATCGTTCACAGATCGACTGCTCCACCTCTGGTTTTTAAATCATCAAATTAAGCTCTCCGGATTGATAGGATCTATGCCGAATAGATTAAGCCATCGCTCGCAGATCATCGGTCTCATCGGTGTTTCTTGATCGCTGATTCATGGAGGAGGCCATAGAGTGTGCATGTGGGCAAATAAGCACGTGTACATAATGTTTTGTTTCTGAATTCACGGTGTCACTTATATTGCAAGGAGTGGATCTCATCATTTTCCATCTAAACTAAGTCTGTCAAAACCTGTATTTGTCACCCGAGTCAAAGGCAGTGAAGCTGAAATTCACGAAATGATTTCATCAGATTGTACAGATTAGGATAGAGTTAATGTCCACCTCCATCAAAAGTGATGAGGTAGATAAGGATGAACATCCAAGGAAAGTCCGAGGACTGGGCAGGGATGCATCCAACACTAAACTGATGTCACACCAAAAGGAGATCAGATGGATAGTGAACGTGACAATTCTTATAGTGAACAACTGCGTCACCTAAACGTTCATTGTCTAAATGTGACCTCAGCGTTCAACCACTACGCCTGTTATTAAATAGAATAGAATCAGGTTTCAGGTGACTCTCTCTCTCTCTCTCTCTCTCTCTCTCTCTCTCTCTCTCTCTCTCTCTCTCTCTCTCTCATACTGCCTTTGTCAAAGTACTCTCTTTCTTGCATTCATACTCCTGTGTACTCCATCCCACACTCCCATCTTTTTGATATTATTCAAAGAATCAATTAGATAAGTGGGGCGCATCCTAGCTTTCATTTAAATAGACTCTTCTCTCACACACATCGCCAGTTCTGTCAAAATCTCTTTGGTCAGAGGGGCATAAGATAATGCACATAATTATACATGTTGATGACAACACGTGCGATGGCATTTGCTATCTCTTTCAACACTCAATGGCGATTTATGATGTTTCGTCCTTTTTCCCCAAGCCTGTCAGGTACTGCGTCTTTCAACGAATGCCAGCCAGGCCAAAAACAACCCCCGAAGTGCACCTGCCGGGTTGTAAAATGGATGGGAAGATCATTTAAACTTCACAATTATTGCCAAGTCATTGGTTTGGTCGTTTGTTGTCAGGGAGATTTTTTGGGATGTTCTCGTATCTTCATCTGTCTCTGTCTGCCTCTGTGTGACGGTTTTTCTCGGTCCTTTGTGTCCGTGTGCCTGTCTCTTGCGGTGTCTGTCTGTCTGTCTGCCTGTCTGTCTGTCTGTCTGTCTGTCTGTCTCTCTCTCTCTCTCTCTCTCTCTCTCTCTCTCTCTCTCTCTCTCTCTCTGTGGCAAAGTGTTACCCCCCTTTCTTCCCAAGCCTTTTTTTCCATTTACTGTCTGTATCTTAAACCATCCTCCGGATTTATTATTTCCTTAACGATTAAATGGAAAACTCCAGATCTGCTATACGTTTCCCAAGGCTTACTGAAATAGACACACTGGCAGCAGATGGTCAGCACAGTTGATTTCTCTGATCAGTAACGGGTGGAATACTGTACATGAAAGTGATGACATAGACACCTGCACGCAGCTCAGGAGCATTTGTGTTTGCAATCACAATCTGGCTAAACATCACGAACAGTGAATGTCGAAAAATTCACACCCCCACTCCCATCCAGTCCCCACCACCCCCCCCCCCCCCCCTTTTTTTAATCCACGATTCAAGAGGGAAGCTTTCCCTCTTGATGTATGGGTTTGTCCAAGCTTGGAAGACACCACAGCTTTCACTGAAGAGTCAAATGACAGCTGAGCTGAGCCGGAAAATTTCCCCAGTGGCTTCAGCAAGCTGCCGAGGGTACTCATCTTACATTCAGGCCCCCACTCATCAAAGCTGACAAGGCAGACAGGGACCCTGATCCCAGAGGGTAGGAAATGGTGATGGATTGGGTGGGGGAGGAGTCTCCACGGAGACCATCAGTACAAAAATATGTTAAAAGGGGCCGCAGCTATGGCAATTAGTATATTAGGCGCTAGTGGGTTTCAAACGACATAAACTATGAATTTTGTTTTGTAATTTGTTTGTCCCTGTTGTGTGGCAGACTTACTTACAATTCTTTTCAAAACGTGTTTCAGTTTCCGCCTGCAGTCTCCTCACTTTGAAGCTATGAATTTGGAGCTTAACCACTGAGCCACTCTGACAAAGCGGTGTAGAAAATAGTTGAGGAGGATTAGCTGACGATCAGTAAAGTGTCTTTTAATGAGTTTCTGTCCCTCTGCCGCGGTCATTTAAGTGGTGGGAAGGGTCGTTTGTTCAGTTCATGAAGAGTGGAGTGGACTGCGGGTGGGATGTGGTCACGGGAGAAAGGCAAGACCACATAGTACAAGTGTGTTAATGGTGAAAGGTTAGTTGGGGGAGGGGCGGGGTTGCGGGCATATCAGGTCCATGATAGCTTTGCTGCGGAGGATCAGTGTTTTCGCTTTTTTTGTTGTTTTGTTTGTTTGTTTGTTTGTTTTTGTTTTTTTTTTTTGTTGTTTTTGTTTGTTTTGTTTTTAAAAAGGATCTTGATGTTTGGTAGATCTCTCTCTCTCTCTCTCTCTCTCTCTCTCTCTCTCTCTCTCTCTCTCTCTCTCTCTAGTATCTTATTTTTTAATCTGTCTACACTCATCAGTATTTTCTTACAAACTACAATTGTTTCATCTGCAATTAATGCATTGATCACCCAGTCACGTTAGATCTATCTCACGTTTTAGGCGGGCACACAAATCATCAGTTCGGTGAGGGTCACTTTTATCATCATTTGGGATGTAATTTACGTGTATGTGATGACTTGCACGAATATATATCTCTTACTTCAACTGACTGTCTGAGTCAGCATCACGACTAGCTTGGCAACTGTTAATGACTTTTTTTTCTTTTTTTTTTTATCTAACCATGTCATATTTTGCCCAGTTTCACTGGGTCAAAACAAACTTGAGCTGGAGACTTCTTCAAGGCACAGGAGGTAGGCTAGCATGGCGAGTGGACAGGACAGAGAGAGAGAGAGAGAGAGAGAGAGAGAGAGAGAGAGAGAGAGAGAGAGGGAGGGTCATCAAAAAGTAATATAGCAGATGGGTGTTAGCATACTAGCAGACTGAGGTCAGGGAACACAATATTATGTAACACCACACTAGTGCCAGAAAAAAACTACAAAATGTTACGATTGGGAGCGAAGGCGACCTTTCAGCCATTTTGTTTTATTTATTACATGCCAGCTGAGTTTGAACTCGGAACATTTCATTTCAGACTAGGGGCTGTAACACACGAGCGGATTTGGGTAACCCATTGTAAAATAGTTGAGAATGACTAGTTTACTTTCAATTGACTGTGCATGACTGAATCCTAGTTCCGTCTGCTACATCACATGGATGTTAGGTCTGGTTAGTTTGTTGTCATTTCATGGCGTGTGAAGGGCATTCCAAAGTGGGTGTGAAGGCGGGGGGAGAAAGACAGGACGATAGAGTAATGGGAGGGTAAAGAATATGTGCGGAAAAAGAAAAAGAGAGAGATTGAGTACGTATAGGATCTGACATAATTGTTGTGGGGTGATCAGAATGTTTTGCTACACACATTAAGAAGCTTGGAGTTTGATACATATAAAAACTCTCTCTCTCTCTCTCTCTCTCTCTCTCTCTCTCTCTCTCTCTCTCTCTCTCTCTCTCTCTTGTATCTGTTCTTGCAACCCAGCCAATTCTTCTCTTCAAGTACAATTTTTCTCCGACAAATTGAGCATTCAGCTAAGTAACACCAATCACATGTTTTATGTGGACCAATTCATCGCCGGCAAGTCATCAGTTTCATCGGCTTCCTTTAATCATGGTTTGTAATATAACTTACTTATGTGTGATGACTTGCACAAATGTACATCTGCTAATGCTGTTGGCTTTCTGACTCCATATCACGAGCAGTAAACGATGAATGATAGTCTTCTCCTTTAAAAAACAAATCGTACCAGGTCAGATTGTGCCAGCTTACACTGGGTCGAAAGAAAGTTGAGCTGGGAGTTCTTCCAGACACGTTTCCTGGCTGCAAAAAAGGTCAGGTCAGGGGAGTGGAAGAAAAAAACTGGGGCGGGGGGGGGGGGGGGGGGGGGGTCTATCAAAAGTAATGTAGCAGGTGGGGTTAGGCAATCCAGCAGACTGGGATTAGGGAATGTATATAACGCCACACTGAGCCGCCAGAACTACAAAACGTCATATACCATGTTGGCTGGATTGGAGGTCACAACACATTACAAACTACGCGCTGTACCACATCAGCCGGTCTGGTAGGCCATGGTAAAACAGAAGAGGAGGATTAGTGCACTTTCAATGAACTGTGTGTAACTTGAGTCGTTGTTCCTTCTGCCACATCCCACTGATGGTGAGTCTGGTGTTTGTTCTGGTTTCATGGAGTGTGAAGAGGATTCCAGAGTGGAGGGGAGGGCGGGAGATAGGCAGGATGACAGAGTAACGGGGTAGTAACGACTAAGTGAGGACGGGAGGGGTAGGGAGGTTAAATACACATCAGATCTGGCATGGTGTGTTAGGGATGATCAGTATTTTCGGTTACTGATGAAACAAAGTTCGGTGTTTAATACATGTTCATGATTTCTGTGTCCAACGACTCTTTCTGTCCCTTTCTCTGCCCTCTGTCTGTCTACCTGTCTATCTGTCTGTCGATGTCTATGTCGATGTCGATGTCTATGTCTATGTCTATGTCTGTGTCTATGTCTCCGTCTCTGTCTCTCTGTCTCTCTGTCTCTGTCTATCTGTCTGTCTGACTGTCTGTCTGTGTCTGTCTGTCTGTCTGTCTGTCTGTCTGTCTGTCTCTCTCTCTCTCTCTCTCTTTCTCTCTCTCTCTCTCTCTCTCTCTCTCTCTCTCTCTCACACACACTTTTCTTTTACTCCCTCTCATCCTCCTTAACCCTGTATAGTTTTCTTGCCCTCTCTTTATTCACCGGAACCTTCTCTTTAAGTGCAGTCACATTTCTCCAACAACTTTATCACTCAACAAAGTAAGACCTACCCATCTGAAGTTTTATGTGAACCAGCTCGCCGCCCACAAATCATTACTTTATTCGGAGTCTCTTCAATCATTATTTGTGGTATAACTTACGTGTGTGTGATGACTTGCACATTATGTGCCTCTATTAATGCAGTTGGCTATCTGACTGAGCAAGACGAGTGGCTGTTTTTAATTTAATCCAACCATGTCAGGTTGTGCCAAGTTTCACTGGGTTGAAAGAACGTTGAGCTGAGAACATTCCCAAAGCCTTCTCCTGGTAGCAAAATGTGGAGGAGAGAGAGAGAGAGAGAGAGAGAGAGAGAGAGAGAGAGAGAGAGAGAGAGAGAGAGAGAGAGATCAAAATTAATAGGTGGTAAGCATACCCGCAGAATGAGCTTGGGAAGCATATCTAAACGTTTTTGAACCACCAAGAATTACAAAATTGCGATAGGGAGCGATGATGACGTTTTCCCCTTTTATTTCATGAAAACTAGGATCGAATTCACAACAGTTAATTGCAAACTAGGCGCGTTGTACCACACGAAGCAACCTAGAAGCCTATTGTCAAATAGACGAAGGGAACTGGTTTACTTTTTAATTAAATGTGCGTAACTGAGTCTTTGTTTCTTCAGCCACGTCCCCTAGATGCAGGGTCTGGTTGTGTGTTGTCATTTCATGGTGTGTAGAGAAGATTCCAGAGTGGGTATTATGGAGGAAACAAGCAGGACGACAGATGAAGGTGGCAGCAAAGACTCGGTAAAGAGTGGGGGAGAGTGGAGGGAGGGTTTGAGGACATGCATCCAGCATGGTTTAATGGGGTGATCAGCATTTTTAGTTTTTTGATGAAGAGATTCCTGATTGATGTTTTTCTTTTCCCTTCTTTCTGTTTGTCTGTCTATTTCTTGGTCTTTCTGTCTGTCTGTTTCTGTCCCTTCTCTCTCTCTCTCTCTCTCTCTCTCTCTCTCTCTCTCTCTCTCTCTCTCTCTCTCTCTCTCTCTCTCTTTCATCCACCTTATTTCAAAGGAAATCTTAAACGAGGCAGGGAAAAGTAAAGATGAATTAATTAACGTAGGGTAACTCTTCCTCCCACGATGAAATAAGTAGAAGCATATAACTCCAAACGAATGTTCTTTACGACACCGAATCGCCTACCACAAATGACAACACGGAGCCTACACAACAAACTCTGTTGTCATTTCTGCTAGGCGATTCGATGTCGTAAGTGGCATGGTTTGGGTTTGGAGTTTGGGGCGTCTATTTATTTCAGCTTGTTTTAGTTCATCCATCGTACCTATCACGCCATCTCGCATCATTTTAAGCATCAAATTCTACACACTTATAAAGTAAATCGCAGCCCCACTTTTTGTAATCAAACGATCGATCGCTCATAGATCGCCAGTGTAGTCGGTGTCTCTTTGATCATTCAGGCGTATAACGTACATTGGCATATTGAAGCCAACACGTAATTTGGTGCATGCAGTCGCCTTCTGACTCAGCACCATTTTGTTTTGCTTTGTTCTGTTTTGTTTTGTTTGTTTTGTTTCACTTCTGCTTTTGTTCTTCCC
>JADBJO010007088.1:47500-50000 GCA_016801955.1 Conus betulinus
TTCGCAGCCCGTATCTGTTGAAAATGATCTTTATTGTCCACATTCTCAAAGAGATTTTGCGAATATTACAAGAAATTCACAAGATTCTGTTTTGAATGGATTTGGTAAGTCTTTGCTAAACATGTGTACTGCGTTAAACTTGTGCATTATGAATGGTATGTGTTATGGCGACCATGGAGGACGCTGCACGTACATTTGTGATTTTGGATGCAGTGTCATAGATTTTTTTTTTTATATCTAGTGATCTTCTTGCTTATGTGTGTGAAACTTGTGAATTAAAAGTTTTAGACTGTACGGAAACGAATCATATGCCTGTAACATTGTTACTTCCTTTTCCAAAAGAAAACAGTATAGAAATTCTGCCTAAAGATAAGAATGTGTTCATCGAAAAATTCGTTTGGAATCCTGATTGTATTCAACAGTTTAATGATGTAGCAAATAGTGAACGTACACATATGATGTTAGACGATGCTATTCAGTCTGTTGATATTGATATCAATGTAGCTCTGGAAAAATTAATACATGTGTGAAAGAGATGGCTGCGTGCATGAAAAAAAGAGTATGTGTGAGTGGGAGAAAGAGACACCAAGACTGGTATGATACGGAATGTCGAAATAAAGGAAAGAGATGCGAAAATTGTTAAAGAAATTGCGTCGTTCTTTAAAAGTAAAGACATCACGTCGTTCTCAGCAAGAAAGCAATAGATATGCTTTCTGTCTGGCCAGAAGGGAATATAAGAATCTATTATTCTTTAAGAAGAAAATGCATAATCGTATAGTGATTGAAAAATTGATAATCTCTCTATAAACAGTCAAAAAGATTTCTGGGAAACTATCCATCAAATTAGTCCAAAAAAGAAAAATGTTAGAAACCAGATTACGGTAGATGATTGGTTTAAACATTTAAAACGTTGCTGGAAAAAGTTGATGTTGCTCATCCGGAAAATGAGGAATTAGATAATGGTTTAGATGACGACGATGATGATGATTCTTTAATAATAGACCAATTTCTGAAGATGAAGTTGTTCTTGCATTAAGAAACTTAAACCCAAAAAAGCTGCGGGGACCCGACGGTATTATTAGCGAAATATTAAAAAGTGCGAGTGCAAATGGTTGTCCCTTTCTTTGTGAAATTTTTCAATGTTCTTTTTAAGAAAGGTTTCTACCCGGATGGTTGGACTGAATCGATTATTTTGCCCCTTTATAAGAAAGGAAATGCCAATAATCCGGGAAATTATCGTGGTATAAGTTTGTGTGATACAAGTAGTAAAGTATATGGTATAATTATTAACCGTCGCTTACAGGACTGGGTAACAGAAAATAATATTACTGGAGAATATCAGGCTGGGTTTAAAGCTGGTTACTCTACTATTGACCATTTATTTACACTGCTGGCATGCGCTCAAAAACAATTTTGTAATAATCGAAAACTTTATGTTGCCTTTATCGATTTTGAGAAATGTTTTGATACTATTAATAGAAACTTACTATGGCCTGTTTTGCTGAAAAATGGAATCAGAGGAAAACTTTTTTCGTTGTATTAAAAGTATGTACACCTGTGTGAAGGCTCGTATTAGATGTGGTGCTACCTTAACTAACCAGTTATCTTGCTCGTCTGGAGTGATGCAAGGATATATATGCAGTCCAATTCTTTTCTCGTTATTTATAAATGAACTGGCTATAGAGGTAATCAATAACGGCAGACATGGTGTCAATTTTCTGTCCGATTCGCTTGAATTGTTTATCCTTTTATTGGCTGATGATGTTGTTCTTCTTTCCGAGACTATTATTGGTCTGCAAACACAGTTAAATAGTTTACAGAGAGCATCCTCTTCACTTTGTTTAAAGGTGAATATGGATAAGAGTAATATTGTTGTTTTCAGAAAAGGTAGTTATCTGGGGTGATGAGAGAGAGATGGATATATGATGGGCAATAACATGCCTGTAGTTAATGCATATAAATATCTAGGAGTTTATTTTTCAACAAGACTAAGTTTTACTGTGGCATGTAGGGATATTGATAGCAAGGCAAAAAGGGCACTTTTGAGTATAATGCAGAGATTGCGTCAGTGCAATAATTATTCTGTTGATTTTTCTAAAACTTTTTGATGCTCAGATACAGCCAATAATGCAATATGGTTCTGAAATATGGGGGATGGAAAAAGCTACACAGTACTGTGAAAAGATCCACTTGTTTGCCCTTAAGAAATTTTTGTCTGTTGATATGCGAACACCAAATGATCTTGTGTATAATGAATTAGGCAGATTCCCAATAACTATTAACTCTATTGTTTGATGTATTTCCTACTGGTTAAAGTTAGTACAGATGGATGAACACAGGCTACCAAAGAAAGCGTATTTAATGCTGCTACATTTAGACCAGAAAGGCAAAAGGAACTGGGTAACAAATGTAAGATTATATCTGTTTCAGAATGGTTTTGGGTATGTATGGTTAAACCAAGGTGTTGGAGATGCAAATGAATTTTTTAGTTTGTTTAAGC
>JADBJO010007088.1:67500-70000 GCA_016801955.1 Conus betulinus
TATTAGAATTGATATCAGTCCCAAGGAAAAGCTGGAAAACGATCATAGCATTATGGATTACGTACGTTGACATAAGTGTCTGGATAGGCAACAAAGTCCCTAAACTGCCCAGCCTATTTCACCCCGCGATAACCCTTGGTAGCAGACTGGTCGGCGACCTTTTCACCGACAATACAATCTGGGTGAGGGTGGGGAATTGGGGGGGGGGGGGGTGGGGGGAGGGGGGGGGGGGGGGGTTCTGACGATGGCGGAGACGGAGGAGGAAGGAAAAGGTGGGTGGGGGGGGGGGGGGGGGAGTGAGAGAGGGGGGTTATGTTCGGAAGTGTCTCGGTCTGCAAGTCCCTGATGTATTCCGGGGAGGTCGGTGGGGGTTTCTGCGCCTCCTTCTAATCAGTTTGTGGGGGATGTGTGGTGGATGTGGCAAGGGGTAAGCGGTAGGAAGGAAGGGTGTGGAATGGGGAACAGGAAAGAGGGTTTGGGGGGGGGGGGGGGGGGGGGTAGGGAGGAAAGGGGGGGTGAGAGGAAGAAAGGTCTGCAGCCACCCGCAAGAACCGTTTAGCACAAACCTGTCAACCCTTATAGTGTTCCCAGAGTTGATCTCTCTCTCTCTCTCTCTCTCTCTCTCTCTCTCTCTCTCTCTCTCTCTCTCTCTCTCTCTCTCTCTCTTGAGGCTTTTGATAATGAAGTTCGTTTTATATTCATCATATTAGGCAAGAGTTTATTTCTAAAAAAAAAGAACACTACAGACAACCATGTAAGTTAAGCTGATTATGCTAATGACTTCAAGAAACGAAAAACTCTTAAAGCAGTTTGCACCGTTTTTGTGCAAAATTTAATATTCGGAAGTTTGTTACGGTCAAGGGTTTTTTATGTATATCAGCGAATGCTTGAATTCCGTTTATATGTTTACATGTCTTTGTTTATGAGTAAAACAATATGCAGTATAATCATCGATGCATCGCAGGCTTAAAACTTGTAACCATGTGACCGCGCACATACTTGTATGCATAAGCGTGCAGATAATCAGGATCCACTAAAAAAAAAAAAAAAAAAAAAAAAAAAAAAAGACAGCCTTCCAAAAGAGATGTTTTGTCTGGTTTATATCAGTTTTTGTATCAGCTTTCCCTCCCAGTAGACATCCTCTGTCTAGAAAGATTCAAGAGTTCATGCCAGGTGCCCTCAAATAAAGAAATCCCGATAGCGAAACATAAACACTCCATCAAGTTTATTTATGGAACAATTGGGTCTTTGTCCTCTTTGGATGCAACCCCTTATAAAGACAATCCCCACCCCAACGCCTACTCCTACCTTTCCTCTTTGTTTGTTTAAGGTCTCTTAAACAAGGGTCGCCTGCAATAATCATCTCCCCTCCTTCCTGTTCTTCTTCCTAGGACCTACTTTTGTCAAAGAATTCTATCTAGAGGTTGATGTAGAGAGGCTCCATTACCTCATATGGCTTTTATGGATGTTGTTGTTGTTGATGATGCTGTTGTTGTTGTTCTTGTTGTTGTTGTCGATGTCGTCGTCGTCATCGTCGTCGTTATAGTTCGTATAGTTTTTCGGTTAGAACAACCCTCTTAATCTATTGTTGGCAGTAGCTGCAGTAAGGGGGTTGACATGCATACAAAAAAAAAGAAGAAAAAAAAGAGAAAGAAGGGCTGCTTTCCTTAGGCCCAGGCATCATGATCGAGAGAGCAAAACCATCCTGTTTCCGACATTTCTTTTTCTTCTTCTTAACTGCACAGCTTTTTTTTTTTTTATCAATCGTTCCTTTTTTTTCTCTCGTCTCCATCTTCTTCGACTTCATGTCCTTTTCTTAAATGTGAAAATGCTGGGTATGTTTTGAAGTGCAGCATTGCTGACTACGTTTCGCGTGTGCACTTTTTCTCTTTGTGTTGCTGGTGCGTCTAGTTCGGTTGTCGTCAGTTCCAGTAAATACTTTTTTTTTTTTTTTTTTTTTTGGGGGGGGGGGGGGGGGGGTCACTGTATGTAGATGCTCTTTGAGGTCTGGTAGACAAATTATCAGTTCAGGTTTTGGAGCTCTCTCTCTCTCTCTCTCTCTCTCTCTCTCTCTCTCTCTCTCTCTCTCTCTCTCTCTCTCTCTTCTCTCTCTCTCTCTTTCTCTGTCTCTCTCTCTCTCTCTCTCTCTCTCTCTCTCTCTCTCTCTCTCTCCTCTCTCTCTCTCTCTCCCTCTCTGTCTCTCTCAAGGAAAATCATCAGATAACATATTCAGTATTATGGCAAATGTTTTGTTGAATGTGTGTACCTCGTTGGGTTTATACAAACTAAATGGAGTATATAACGGTGATCTTGGTGGGCACTGTACGTATATTTCAGATTCAGGGTGTAGTGTGAGCGGCTATTATCTGATTTCTCCAAATTTATGCTCAGTTGTTTTGCCATTTGTAATTTAGTTGTATCAGAGAGATTCAAATAGGACCATTTACCTGTCGAGTTTCATTTTACATAAATTCTGCAGTCAGGTGTGTACGATACTGGC
>JADBJO010007088.1:80000-82500 GCA_016801955.1 Conus betulinus
GAACAGGTCAATAGGAACACCAGACAGGGGATACTACACAGACTTTGACGGGGCTGTAAGAGCAAACAATTTTACCTTTGGACATAAGAACGAAGACTGTAGAAGGGATATGACGCAAGACATAGAAAAGGGTCCACTCTCGTATCCACGGCCAAAACAACATAAATACCACTGCTGTTTTAGCTGTTATAAGTATCTAGAGTTGAAACTTCTTGAGTACAGTCTCACATTTTGTTATCACTTATCTTGGTTCATTTTCTTTACCTGATAGATTTAAAATACTATCCCGTTTATTTCTAATTTGGAAAGGGTTAAACTCGTAGTACTGGCATATGCTTTCATTCTAATCGCCAATCTGTATATTACAAGAGCGGTATGGAAGCTGGAGACACAGTGCCTTAATGTAAATTGAAGACATGTTTTTTGAATGTGTGTGTGTGCGTGCGTGCGTGCGTGCGTGCGTGCGTGCGTGCGTGCGTGCGTGCGTGCGTGTGTGTGTGTGTGTGTGTGTGTGTGTGTGTGTGTGTGTGTGTGTGTGTGTGTGTGATCCACTGGGCCTTGGGATGTGGTCTGCTTGCTAGTTCTTTTCTGTCTGCCTCTCCTCTCTCTCTCTCTCTCTCTCTCTCTCTCTCTCTCTCTCACACACACACACACACACACACACACACACACACACACACACACACACACACACACACACACACACACACATTTTCAAACTCACAATCCAGGATGCCTAACCTCTGCTTAAACAAGCAGCAATCTATACCAGCATGAACACATTTCTTGTCTGGATATGAAAATCATTTTCATTTTGTTGGTAGGCAGTGTTTGTCATTAAGATATTGAAAAAAAAAATTGAAACACGAAAATAACATTTTGCAAGGTTGGCGTATTCAAACCTCAAATTTTCTTTCATTACAAAAATCTGTGCTTGAGGGTTGGGGGGAATTTAGTTGGAAATCCACAAGCCATTCATAAAACATGAAAGACTTCCTGTTGTTGGTCTTAGACTCCACCAGCGGTATGGGAGCCTTGCAACGATGAACACTGCACCAGTTGTCTCCACCTTTTGATGTAAGTTGTGGGCAAGCGCCTGGGTAGCAGCAAAGCCTTCCACTCAGCAATGTTGTCAGGCTCGCTATTTCTCTGTCTACCCTGTCTCCTCTTCTCCTGCACTGTTCCTAGGAAGATGGTGGTCTTGAAGAGATCGATTTATCTTGTCATTGATTTGGAGGATGGTAGCTGTGGTCATGTCTGCAGTGGGATGAGTGCCACCTGATTAACTATGCTCAAGATGCACAGCAAGAAAATGGAAGACCAGTGTGCCAACAAACAAACAATGTACAATGGCAGCAGTATGCGATGGATTGGTTGGGAGGATGATTTCATGATGATGATAACGATGATGATAACGATGATGATGATCTCTCTCTCTCTCTCTCTCTCTCTCTCTCTCTCTCTCTCTCTCTCTCTCTCTCTCTCTCTCTCTCTCTCTCTCTTCATGCTAATTTTTGTACCTTGTAGTACATTCCCAGATATTTCCCAAGCTCAGCCCACCTCCCACCCCCACTCTGTCCTTCCCCTTCATTATTGGGGGCCGGAATAGTTCAGTTGGTAGAGCGACGGACTCGTAATCTTGGTGATCCTGGGGTTGCGGGTTCGAATCTCCACCGGGGGCGTTTCGGCGCAGGGGGATTTTTCCCTCGGAGTTAACATTGGTTCTGACTCCTTTTCCCATACAGTCCTGCGAATGAGACTATAAACCGAGGTTCCGTGTGTGAACGCACGCATAATATCTTGCACACACGTAAAATCCCATCACCAACTTTCGGAAGAGAAGGTCAGTTTGGCCGTTGGTATGGATGACATGTACACATAGCATGCACCCTGCGTATTATTTATTTAATTTGTTTGTTTATTTTATTATTGTTTATTTTTTTTTTTTTTTCATTTTCATTTCTCTTCTATTTTCACTTGATGTTCCATTATGATTGCATGACCGCCTTGTTTGCTTGTTTGCTTTCTTACATTATTTCATTTCACTGCATGTTGTAGTCCCTACTCAGGGCGAGGACTGGATGTAAAAAGTACGTCTCTCTCTCTCTCTCTCTCTCTCTCTCTCTCTCTCTCTCTCTCTCTCTCTCTCTCTCTCTCTCTCATTGAATGTGTTTGTGTGTGAAGAGGGGCTCTGATGTTGAGGGAGAGGGTGTAGGGAAGTATAAATCTACCCCCTTTCGCGATAAAACTCTGTGTCCCTTCACTTCCCCTTCACCACCCCTTCCCTCCAGCTTCTTACTGAATGTGTTTACGATAACGCAGCACTATGATTCAAGAATACAAATCTCGTCGATATTGAATATCTAGGTGATAAGATCACCAATGGGGTCTCAGTGTACTGAATTAAATGGTAGGACTAGATTGGCTTGTCTGAATCGTAACTGGCAAATATGAACTGCGTGAGTTCAGGTTTGTTTTAACGCAGCAGTCTGTAGACGTG
>JADBJO010007088.1:117500-119778 GCA_016801955.1 Conus betulinus
ACAAAGAAAGCAGAACGAAAGAAAGAATTACTTTCTTTTTTCTTTTGAGCGGTCCGTTCACATTACCAGTCAGCCAGTCTTTTTTTTTTTCTTTTGTTGTTTTTTTTTTTGTATTCTTTCTCTTCATCCACCTTCCCTTCCTCTTTCCCCCTACTACGCCCGCTTGGCGCGCACGCGCGCACACACACACACACACAAACACACACACACAACCACAACACACACACACACACACACTCACACACACACACACACACACACCACACCCACACACCACACGACGCACTGAAACTGATCTGCCTGAAACCAATTTGTATTGTCAGATTAACTCAAGGTGTAATACTCACCCCACCCACCCCCCCCCCACACACACACAACACACAGAGAGAGAGAGAGAGAGAGAGGGAGAGAGAAGACGAGGGAGGACTGAGAGATAGAAGAGAGAGACACGTTCCCCACTACCACCACCTATCGCCGTCTTCAGGCTCATGACTGAGCATTTCAGTATGCGTCTGTATTGTTATCAATGTCACTTCGCTATGGTAGTATAGAAAATGAAGGAAGTTGATTAAGCATGAGAGACAGACAGACAGATAGACAGACAGGACATACAGACTAAATCCGTGCTTCCGACCAATGAAGAGAAAAATGTGAAGAAAAAAAAGAATTGAAAGGAACCCCTACCTCCTCCTTCCTCCACACCCTTACCCCACCCCACCCCATCCACCCCCTACCCCACCCCACACCAAAAGTGGGGGGGGGGGGGGTGGGGGGGGGAGGGTGGGGGCAGCAGAAAGGAGGAAGAAAGAAACTAATAAAAGACAAAAGAACGGAGGACGGAAGGAATGGGGGAGATGGAAGGGAAAGATGGAAAGAAGGAGATGAAAGAGAAAGAAGGGGAAAGAAAGAAAGAAAGAATGGAAGGAAAGGAAGAAAGAAAGAAGGAAGGAGAAAAGAAAAGACAAGAAAGGAAGAAGGAAGGAAAGAAAGAAAGAAAGACAGAAAGAAAGAAAGAAACGAACAAACAAACAAACAAACAAAAGAAAGGTGTGTTCCTTGAAAGCAGAACAATCTGTTTCACCTCTCGTTGTTCAGTGGTTGATATTAGGCCCTTGAAACTCGACTGGTTGTAGCCTCCTTTGTCCATCTTTTGGTATCAAAGCGATTCTACAGCAACATTAAGAACGCAATGGTGAGTTTCACCCACTAAGGGGAGTCAAACCAGTATCGAAATGATCCCGGAAGTACGTTACCAGCGAAACGGGGGGGAGACACAAACAAAAAAAAAAAAAATACCAGAAATAAAAAAACAATGGTAAACAAACAAAAACGAAGAGTCATCAATATGAAATACGTTCAATTAAAAATAGAGAGATAGATAGATAGATTAAGGGTGATAGATAGATAGATAGATAGATAAGATAGAAATGTAATAACAAATGCAGGTATTTGTGGTAGGAAGGTAGGACAAGAAAGTTAACGAGGGCAAACAGGAGATAAGACGACAAAACAAAGAGGACCACCGTACCCCCCAGAGCAGCCCCCCACCAGACAGCCCCTAGCACCCCGCTAGATCATAGTAGGAAAATTATAAATTACCTACATACATCGTAACTACATCACACATCCATATATACAGCATAAATCTACATTACAACATCCACCTCTACATACATCCGGCACATGTTATCACACATTACAACATTTCCGGCATGCATATTCACCATCCCCCTACATACATCCATACATCATCCATACCTACACACTCCATCATACTACCCTCCATACATACACCATACATACTACACCATACACACCCATCCATAATACACATACCTACACACACACACACCACACACACCACACACCACACACACACACCACATCGATTATATCATATACACACACTACATCACTCCCACCATACAACATACAACATAAGAGACAGGACAGACAGATAGACAGACAGACCAGCCAGACAGACAGACCAATATTCTAGTTTCGTCTGAGTTTGTGTTTTTTGCTGTATTCTGCCCTCAAGTTGGACATATGTATTGGAATGTATGTTGTATATATAATTATCTTATAATTATATATATTATAGATAAGACAAACAGCCATTCATAAATACAGAATACATAAATAAGGAAGACAGGACAGAAAGATAGACCAGAAAGAGAAGAAACGAACAGAAAACAAAGATGATGAGCGGGAGAGGAGTAGACGGAAGGGGGGGGGCGTGGGTAGGGAGGAGGAAGAACGGCGGGGAGAACTTGGA
>JADBJO010007089.1:0-27500 GCA_016801955.1 Conus betulinus
TGTTATATGAAAACAACCTGACTCCGTGAATGAAACTACACACCCTTGTGAAATGCAGGATCCGCCAGTGACCCCGACTCCTATATTATGCTTTTTGGTGTGCTGAATGTTCCTTATTTACGATGAAATCAATTAAAGAGTACATAGAGAATGGCAAAGACATCTAGGTGCGGCATGTGCGATGACTCAGTTTATTGAGAACGGAATGAAAGTCGGGCCAGAAGCAGGAAGGCCGAGAACAATTCCAGGAATGGCAGTCTCAGAATGCAATAGAAAAACACACATAATGGGATTGCACATAAAAACTCCTCCCAGATAGATAGGATAGGAAGCTTTGTTGATCCTGGCTTTGGACCGGAGGGAGCAAACGTGTGCGACCAAATGAGGGATGGCGATCGGAAGGGTGACAAAACGCGGCAGATGAAAACATCTACCGAAAGGGAAGTAAAGGACGGCGAACACCGTGGAAAATGATTGGTTACAAAAACGGGGCATGTTCACAAAGCGTACTTTTACTCAGAAATCTTCCAAGCCCAAGGATAGTTTTACAGGGGGAACGGACACAGGTGTCCAAGGAGTGGGTGGATGGGAAGCAAAGCGGTAAAGTAACAATGGGGGTGGTCACAATATGAAATGGGTGGCATTAATAAGATGTTGGAGATGTGTTTCTCGGGGCAGGCTGCGTCTTTAAATATCCTGTTAAAAAATATTCTTATGGCAAGGCCCTAGCGCTAATCTTCAGAATTGCCTCTTGCTGTTGTTCCAGGACGGGACAACTTAAAGGGCGGGATAGTTATATCTTCAATACAGTTTACGGACTAACACCAAGAAAAAAGACAGTACCTTGTTGGTGGGAGTGTAGAACCGCCAAACTTTACAAAAATATTCTTTAGAATGTAGTGATCGATAATAGTCTCATGCTATGTCCTGGATGTGTATTCAGTATTATAATTGAATATTGTTAAGAATAGGAAATGGTGTTACGTTGAGAATGTATGAGAAAGGTTTGAAAACACAAAGTGGAAGAGATTGGGATGATGAAGAAGTGCGATGGCCTCTGCATGGAAAACGCTCGTTAAATGTCCCAATGGTTAACTAATTAGTTCCTGGTTGCTGATGTTATCAGCATAAAACATCAAAATAAAGTCCCAGCACATTGACCCAAGGTATAACTTACGGATAAAAGTGGACTAGATTTTAAAAAGGAATAAAATGTATAGATTCAGAATTCTGGCGGGACGCGCCCATTGACAGATCCGCAGTCTTAACAAATGAAACACGAGGCGATCACCTTGAACTGAAAATATTTAAAAAATCTGCGGTTTCGACCACTGACGCACAGTGGATGTTCAACATAGATGTTGACTTAGAAGCCTCCTACGCAACATATCTAGTTCTGTCCCCAAATTATTGATCGGCGGTGCGGTTGGGTCGGTGTGAGAGGTTGTTGAGAGGCTATGCGAGCGTTGTGGTGTGTGTTCGACGCATGCGCAAAAATGTTTGGGTAAGCGCTGTGAGTCTGGAGTAGAACTGGGGGGGCGGACCAGACCGATGTGACAACTGGTGGGGTAAATCTACCTTTGTCGAAATGTGATTTGGGGCAACCAGTGAGGCGGTGTCCGATAATTGGGAATCTATACTGGATTGGCAAAGCGAAGAGCTACAAGTGCAATGAAAAAACAAACGGCACCATTCTGCTTTTATCGGGGGTTACTGAACAAGATACGCGATAGGTGCTACTTAATGCAATGAAACGGGGGGGGAAAAGAGGACTTTTTGATCAGCACTGGACGCCATGGCCGAGAAGTGGGCAGACTTGGTGAACAAAGGATCGGGGAATAGAGGAGTTTCTGCATGGATAGGATGTTTCTGCCATCAGCCATAACTTACTTCGCTATTATTTAATAGCAGGCTATAGTGGCTCAGTTACTCCCAGGGGGCGCTCTCTGTCCGGGGGCGGGGTGCAACACATCATTGACAGCTGGACTACCCCCTCCCCTGGAACCCTCCCTGAACCGCCGACAATCTTCTGGTCGGTCTTCTGGTCTGTCCGGTCTGTCTTCGGCGGTCTTCTGGCTCGCTCTCGCCTCTCGCTCGCTCTCCTCTGGGCGGGGGTTCGTGACGGAGATCGGTCTGTCCACCGGTCACCGGTAGCCCCCCCCCCCAGCATCCCCGTCCCCCCTAGCCCCCCCCCCCCCCCCACCCCCACCACGACACACCACACACTCCCCCATCCCACCCACCGCGGGCAGAGAGTTCATGCACTCACCCTTCCCCTCGCTTTCTCGTTGGCTCGACCATCACCGCCAAATCTCTGTTGACGCTGCTTCGGTTTCCTTCTGTGCTTTCTCTTCGCTATTTGCCATCACAACATAGCAGGTCCGGACAAATTGACGAGGGACGCTGATCGTTATACATTTTACTCTCTTTTGTTCACAAATTCTTTTGTTTTTTTTTCGTTTTTTTCCCTCTATGGAATAATTGTATTTTTCCCTGAGCTGGAGATTCGAGAGGCCTAAAGAATGGGATGGCATGCGGTAATTGAAAAGACTATTATTCAATTGTCAATTTACCACGAAAAACAAACCTAAATGAACGGCTCGGCGGCCCACCTGATCTAGCTTAAAGCAGAGATAAACACATCTGGATGATCTGGAGAGATTAACACTGTTTCAAAAAGCCTAAGGTTGCTGACTATGCTTGAGGACTGCGGAGTCAGGGTCTGGAGATCAGTCCAGACTCAGGCTGCATACTTGCAGGAATGGAAAAGCTCAGGATGCTATTGCCACGACAAATGACAATCTAATGATTAGGGATACATGACAACACACACACACACCAGCACAAGAACATGGAAGGCAACACTGAAGTGAATGTTGTGGTGGCAAACAGTGGGTAAACCTCTAGCGAGACAATTTTTTGTAAGGTTTTAACTCTAAAAAAGTAAACACAAGAAACCCTCATAAACCTTCCAGCGGTCCAGCCCGCAATTTTCCAGGGGCAACGGGACTACATGTAAAACGGACTCGCAAAGAGCGTTTCAGGTTTGTATTAAGTAATGGCTTAATGGGTCGTCTGATAACGCTTCAAATCCTTATATCAGTATATATGACGTCTGGGCCTTGAAAATTCATCAGATGAACTTGCGGAAAACTGGATAACAATTACATGTCCACTTAATCTCAAGGAAACAAGGAATAGACACAATGCCCTGAGTGCACTATACACAGTGCAACCCAGGAAGGTTCCTGTAGGGGACACCACCAGTGGCTTGAGATGGAAGGGCACTGGGCTGGCATATGAAACATGGAAACAACCGAAGCTCCAATAGCGGTGTTTTATAGGGCAGAAGAAGAAGAACAGTTACAACGTCTAGCGCACGAAAGCAAATATTTACTGGATGGATGGGGATGGTGCAGTGCACCAGTAAAGACGGTGCGTTGAATGGGAAAACCATCCAGATATCATTTAGAAAGTAGGCTTAGGATCGGACGTCGTGCGTTCCCCCAGATTCATCAAATAAGTGATTATGACTGAACTCACCGTGCCCACAGATTACTGAGTATGCTAGTCTAACCAAGCTGTGAGCAAAATTGCTTCGAAGCCTAAAAATACTCTCGGGTTGAACTAAATGAGCTCATAAACTTCGAGTCAGTCTTATGATCTCATGAAACAGCTCTCGATGTTCTGGAAAGAAGAGGACCAGAACGCTTACAACTCCGATGCAGAAGCAGCTTACAAGATTCTTAGCTGTATATGGTCGCTGAGCAAGGAAAGAAAACTTCGAACAGGTTTAACATTTCTAAACTAAGAACAAGGATCCACTAGCTATTGGGTAAGACAGCCATCACATAAGCGACTTGGGTGTTAAGAGACCCAACCCTTCAGGAGTTGCAATCCTGGCATGTTGGAATCCTGGAAAAATATTTCTTGACAGCCAAAGTGCGTCCTGGGATGCAGCACGCTCGCGCTAACTAAAATTGCAAGCATTCACAGGGCCAAACACATGGTCTGCGTGGGGCTTTTTCTCTTGAGGCCTACTAATGACAACTCTGCTTAAAGTTTCTCTGTTTACCGTACGTAAATGACTTTACTTACATACATACAGAAGAGAGAGAGAGAAGAGAGAGAGAGAGGGGAGGGAGGGAGAGAAAGAGGGGGAGGGGAGAGAGAGAGAGAGAAGAGACTAGAGAGCGAAGTATTCAAGGCGATTTTCCTATGATAATCCCCTTGCATTGTAGGCCTGAAAACAAGCTTTTTTTCAATTTTGTCCTTGTTCACTTGGAACTTTCAGTTTCATTTAATTGTATTTTTTGTATATATACAAAAAAAGAAAAAACCAGAGAAAAAAGAAAAGAAAAAGCGAAGACTAAGCACGAAATTCTAAAACAAACTGCCTTCACAAGTGTTTCACAACGTCGTGTCACAGTCGTCGTCGGCAAAACAGATCTCTGACAAGATCGCGCGCAGGGTCGCTGTAGTCGCTCGCCATATTGTTTCCGCTTTCAAGTAGCAGAGGGTAAATTAGCAAATGCAGAAACAGTTAGACACACCGCTGCTAACAGCTTTGTCCACTGTACACCGTGGCTGGTCTCCAACTCCAGCTGCTGCGATTCATTCCTGCAACTCCCTGACGGTCATTTGCCCTCTGTCATGGGCAAGCAATCATTTTTAATGTGCAAAAACAGCCTAAAATGTTTTGGAGGTGTAAATAAATTCAGAGCTCCGAATATGGTGTGGAATAGGCTGTCATGTCAAATCAATTCTTTTCTTTTTCATTTTTATAGAAATGGGAATGGGTTCAGTTCATGCGAAATTTATTTGTTTCTCGTGATAATTTGCTGTTTTTACGTGTTTTAATGAATATAAAGATAGAAAAGAACCAGAAACAAGAATGTGTAGATGCTGATGATGATAATGATAACAATTTTGCGCAAACCCTGAGCGCTTAGCAAAGTTGTTAGCGCACGACGCACCACACACACACACACACACACACACACCACACCACACACACACACACACAGCAACACAACGCACTCACTCACCACGCACGCACACACATGTAAAGCAAGAAAGAATAAGGGTCCTGTAAAAAAGTGTAATACTTGACAGATTGGCTCGAAGGTAGAGCGAGAATTAGAGGTGGAGAGAGAGAAAGAGAGTTTGCTCCACGCTTTGTGTGATCCCAGACTGTCCTAGCATTTATTTTCCTCTCGACGTAATTATACTTTACCCTTTCTTTCCAGTTCGACGCTGACTTCCATGCCAAAGACGTCATGGTAGCTGCCTATGCTTCTGGTCACCTGATCTGGAGCACACCACTGCGCCGCGCACGACATGTCGCGTAGAGCCTACGCAAACTTCCCATTTGACGAGGCAGACATGCCCGATGGTATTTTGCTAGCTGGGTGTACAATGGAGCCCAGATCAATGTTGACTTTATATGGGAAATCAGTCCAGTACGCGCCTTCGTCATGAAAATCACTCATGGGAAGTTGTACATGAACGTGGATTTTGTTTCTTTACTGTGCAACGACTTCCTGACAACTCGTAGATACGAGTGGCAATACGTGCGGAAAAAGTTTATCAATTGAATGGAGTGAGTATATCACTTTTTTCAGGAAGGATGGGAATGGGGATAGAAGAGTCTAGATTTCTCTTTATAAAAAAAAAAAAAAAAAAAAAAAAAACGTTGGAGAAGGCTGGCGGGTGTGGCGGTGGATATTTTTTAAGCTGGGCAAATATTGAAGCACTGTGCTTGGTTAAAACACAATGTTTGGGTGGGAAAAGGGGAGATGTCTTACTTGTGTGTGTGTGTGTGTGTGTGGTGTGTGTGTGTGTGTGTGTGATAGAGAGAGAGAGAGAGACTATTGGTGCTTGTGTTCAATGAAGACATAGGTGTACACTGTGTGCATATTTTTTTATAGTTTTGGTGGGGATGGATGGATTGCGATTGCGCGCGAGCGCGCGCGCTGTATGAGTGTGTGTGTGTGTGTGGTTGTGTGTGTGTGTGTGTGTGTGTGCAGTGTGTAGTCATACTGTAGCACATGCTGGTAGAACGAAAAGTAAACATGCAAGTAAACAACATATGACAGTAACGTTGTTTTTCAATGATCTATTGTGACAATGGAGATTTAAAAAGAAACTGCTGACTGCCTCCCCCCCCCCCCCCCCCCCCCACTCCTCCACATCAATAAACCCACCCCCTTCACCCTACTTCTCCCACCCCCCACCCCCCGCCCCTATCTCTGTCTTTCCACAGATGAACAAGAATGTCCGTGGTGATCACCATATCACCGTCCGCGCCAAAAAAGCCCGAGTGCTGCAAGGAACCCTTTCCCGACGTGTGGCCACCGTGACCCTTCAAACGCAACTCACTGTACTATACGTGCACGTGTTCATCCGTGCCGCTCTTCTGATTGGCCTCCTTGTGCCTTCAACAGCTTTTTGCCTCCGGACTCTTGTGAGAGATGGACGCTTGGGTGAGTAATTCAATATCTGGGACAGGACGGACAACGGATCAGGTGCAAAGGAAAAAAAAAGTAGAAAATATCGACAGTTCTTTGCAGAAGAACGAACCGGTTTTTTATGCAAGGATGTGTACCCTTTTTTTAGTGCAAAGGAACATATACACGTCATACTATTTACTTCGTGTAATGAGAATCGTGACCTGCGTTTTTTTGTCTGTAGGCATCGCAAAGAAAAAATAACGTGTGAACACAGATCTGAAAGGAATTGCTTTAAGGCCGATTCGAAGTAGAGTGCGTTTAAAGTTAACTTTCATTCCGTCGTGATTGAATATGAAACTAATTTCAAGGAGAAATCACGCAATAAAACACTAGATTTTCAGTTCCTCGCGGTCGTTTTCATGACTCTCTCTCAGGTGACAAAAAGGCGGTATTTGTTGTATATCCTTACCCTCGGCTCGGCGTCTACTAAAAATATGTGTACACTAGTCAGACGCGAGTCAAGCGGCGTGATTTCCCACACTACTGGCAGCACCAACGGCTCGTCTTTACGTGGTGGCAAAGAGGTGGTGATAACAGTGGTCCAGGGATTCGCTTGTTGACGCGTGGTTTCAAAAAAATTTGGGACAGAAACATACATCCTTTCTGAAGCTTTAGTGTTAATGGACTGACAATCCTCGCGCACGCACGCCTGTTGTGTGTACGTGTGGTTACAACCGGTGTGTGGGTGTGTGTTGTGGTTTGTGTGTTGTGAGAGTGTGTTTTAGAGGAGAGAGAATTAGAGAAGAGGAGATTCTGGCGGGCTGGGAGGACTCTGATTGTTTTCTCCCGTAGCGTTACAGAGTCATTTATTAGATAACTTTCAACCTACCAGCTCTATCTCATGTACTCAGTGAATGGAAGGATCACTTTCCGTTTACTGGTCATGGTCATGACGAATTTGGTGGCTGCTTCTCCGTACCTTATAAGTACTTAATGAAGAAACACCTGCAAATAATTCGCCTTAGGCTGGTGCACTGAAAATGCTTGTAGCTCTCATTGGCTTAGACATTAGAGAATAATTCTACGCATTCAATACTTTAGTGACAACAACGAACAGGACAGACCAGTTCAGTACTACTCGCTTTACTTATGTATTTAGGGTAAAATATACAATCAATTTAAGTGTAAACTCATTGACGTCTCTGTTTTGTGCTGACTTTCTCACATTATCAATCATATGAGACGGTGTAGTTCTCTGTTTTGAGTTTAATGTTGTTTTCCAGAGCTTGGAATCTCAGATTATCTGATGTGTTCGAGTCTAGGAGTGTGGTCGCTCTGGCGTCGTTGGGGGCTGGTCCCCCTCCCCTATAAGGCAAGACTGAATCCATTCATGCATGCTGTGCTTGGCAAAAGTAGGCAAGACCCTGGGCAGGAGGGTTTTGACCGCCAAGATACCTTCCAACAATCTTGGTTTGTTATAAGTTTGCTGCGAGTTTTGGCATTGTCAGAGATTGCTCGCACATCTGCCTTCTGTTTTTCAGTAAATGTTCAGATCTCAGCCAACAAATATTATTACACCTAAGCAACGTATGCTACCTTTTAATTATCAGTCACTACTTTAGTTCTGGTCACTTTTAAATTTTGACTGCATTTTTGCAACAAGTGGTAGATTGTAGCTGTAATAACCTGCTTAAACAATTGAAGGCAAAACAAATTCCGCAATCTTTAGCGATATTTTTCTTATCACATTAAGTCAAAAGTAAACTGGAAATACACTTAGACCAATACGTCATGCTGATTAATGACGCACTTAGAGATCACTGAGCCTTACTAGAGGTCACTTACTACAAACCTTTAAGGACAATCAACAGTATTCAATAAATCAACTTAACAGTTTGCACCCAGTGTAGGCAGATCTAACTGGTCTTTCAAACTAAGGACATCGTACTCTGAATGATGCATCTTATAATAGCAAGTATGGAATTACTGGCAAAAAATCATATTGTTAACACTAGAACGTTAATCAAGTTATCTTCACCTCTTTTCTACCAAGTAGTTTCTTAAAAAGTTACAATCTTGGATCCCAACTTTTTAGTTACTCACATTCATCAGTTTCACCAGATTCCCCGTTTTTATTTTGAGTAAAGGTTTAGTTACTGCTCAACCATTTGACATCCCTACAAGCAAATTTCAATTCTGTAAAGACTTAGAAACGTAGCTTCACTCAACTTAAAATTCTTCTGGGTGAGGATCAGTGAAACCTGACACACGGATCCAGAGTTGGAAATTGAAGCGTTCTCCGTACTAACCTTAGGTCTTTGTTGGTGCACGGTCGACCCTGGGGTGTTCAGAGACAGAGTCTTGCCAGCCTTCTTTGGAGACCTGGTCTCTCATAGGCCCTTTTTTGTGTGCACGCGACATGTCCAATCTCTGATGACCTGTCTGATTGACAGGCTGTACAGAGAGAACATGACAGCCAATAATAGCACTCTAGAGCAGGGGGGGGGTTTTAGGTAAGGTGAGGTGGTGTCGCAAATCTCCCGATCACATACAGTGTGAGGTCTGGGGTCGAGGATTGAAGAACACTAGTCCTTAGAATGTTACTAGTCCTGAATGCGGGTGGTCTAGGTGGTGACTATTTCCCTTAAAGAGGGCCGGCCAGAGGTCGCCCCATTTTTGGTTTCCCTGAACCATTTTGGTTCCCAAAATGGGACATCCTATGCCGGCCTCATTATGGACACCTCGACCACCGCCGTACTAACGAGGTGTACAGACCCCACATCAGACCTGTACACAAATATGCATTGATGATGGATGGAGGCCAAATCCATGCCAAACAAGATCTCTACAATTTTCTCACTCTGCTCAGACCTTCCATCCATCCAATTGACCCTACCCCAGCTTCACAGTCCCATTTGGTGTCATCAACTTACCAGACATCACCATTTCCTCAAATCCCATGGACGAACTCAAAAGCGCCACCGCGTGTTTTTCTGTGAACCCACTGATGCCCATTCATAAACCTAGACTACAATCTTCAAACCTCCCATGTTTTATAACAGCATTGCCATATGTCTCACAATTTCCGTGTACACAGACTCTGCTCCACCCAAAAAGATTTAATGTACAAAGCAGGCAAAATTTCTGAGAGTTTAACACCAACCATGGGATATCACAGTGCTGTCATCGATGATGCACTCAACCACACCACAGCTATGTCCAGAACATCTGTTCTAGAAACCCAGCCTCCAACAGAGACAGACGATCCCGCCACCTGCCTCCTCTTCCCTCCACACACCTCTCCACATCTGCAGGATTCTGAAGGTCCAACTGGCACATAGTAGGAAAATCACATACCTGCCTTTGAGACGCAAACCGATGATCCTTTTCAACGTGACAAAAAACATCAAAGACCTACTTGTGCGCTCCAAACTGAACGCAAATGTCCACATCTAGACCACCAGGTACTTTTCGCCTCCTCAAACCAGCTGCAAAAATCCTCCTCCTTACAAACCAGACACCATCTACAGGGCCCTAAAGACTCTTTCACATTAAACCATAGTCTCCTTCAGTGCTGCAGCACTTGTATATGCTATCCCTGCCGCTGTGTGGTAAGATGTCATTTACGTTAGACATTCCCACACTTAAAGCATGCATCTCTGAAACACCTGGCTGACATCTACCACGCACCACCACCCAAACCAGTTGCCCTACATGTTCAACCACGCCCCCACACAACAACCACCATGTCAGAGGCCTGGCATTTGGCAATCACAGGGTGACAACTTGGAGTGACTCATTTTGGAATCATATCTTACTGGCTAACTTGTAACCCTGCACCCCATGGGAATTGCACAGCCCATTGCAATGCCCACTTCCAAGTTGATCCAATCCGTTGTGTACTCCTTGGTAGAGAAGCGCATTGAGAAGCTATTGAAGTACTTCTTGAGCATGTCGCGGATGTTCTTTGGCACATGGTACATCTCAAGAGCCACTGTATCATCTCATGGGGTACAGATCCATATGCGTTTGCCAGATCAAGCCACACTACGTCCAGGTCTCTCTTTTCTGTTTTTTGCTCTTTGGATTGCGTCCCAGATCATTGTGGCGTGTTCTACGCAGCCAGCCACGCCTGGGGTTGCCACATTTCTGGACTGACACATCCAAGTACTTATTTTCCATGAGGTACTTGGTCAGCCTTGCTGCCATGACAGAGAAGAAGATTTTCCCTTCGACGTTCAGTAGTGATATTGGCCTGAACTGGCTGATGTCACTTGAGTTTTGCTCTTTGGGGATGTACACACCATCTGCCGTCATCCACTGGCCGCTAATCGCAGCAGCCTGTGGAGCCACTCCAGCACCTTGGGACATTTCTTGTACAGCTGGTAAGGTATTCCGTTTGGCCCTGGTGATGATTTGGCTCTGGCTTTGTCGACCACCTTCTTGATTTCCGCCAACGTTGGAGGCTTGTCCATTGAACTGTTCCTCAGGGTTGGTTGGCCACACCAGACCATGAATGTCGAGTGGTACTTTACTCTGTGAGTCAGAGTATGTTTTCCTTAGATGCTGCTCAAGAACTTCTTGTCCACCACTTAGGGTCCCAGATTTTGGCTGCTCAAACAGAGTTCTGGCAAACTGGAAGGGGTCTCTGAAGAAGCGCTCTTGTGTCTCCTTCTTTTTGCTCTTCCTCTTCCTCGCAGATTCCGCTTTGCTGAGGGCGCTGTGTTTTTGCTTTCAGGTCTTCCCAGAGTTTTTCCAAGCCTTGCTTTTCAGCTGGCAGTGCGGTCTTCATTTGCTTCTTGAGGGTTTTTCTTTTGGACTCTGATCTTGTCCATCTCTTCTGGCGTCTGGATTTCTTTGGAGGTGTTTTCTCTTTAGGTAGTTTTGCTCCATAGTCTTTGCTCGTGGCAGGTTGAGTTTCAGGCGCCTGGCATCGAGGGCCTGTGCAAATTCCTCATCCGAACCAACAGCGTGGATGTCCTTGGCACTGTGGTTTAAATCCTGGCCTTGTCTTCCGACGTTTTATCTGCTGATGCAGTGCGCTGCTGCTCATTCAGATGAGTCTTCACACATCCCATCTTTGTTCTGTAGATCTTCATGCCACGGGTGGTAGCGAAACGCTTTCCACAGACACATGGATATTCCCATTTGGTCCATGTTCATAGTCCTGTTTGGGATTTGCAGTCGTGATTGGTTGAGCACCGATGGATTCATCATTTTCTCCCCCTTTCGGTGAATCCTGGGAGCATCCTTTTCCTCTTGTTTCTAGTAGCCACATGTTGAAGGCAAAGTGGGGAGCCAGCCCACAGAGCCCTTGGTTCTGGTCTTTCCCAGTGTCCTCCGGTTTTTCCCCGACGTCCTCTGGCCTATTCCCGGAAGTCAATGGTTTACCCATGCATCAGTAGAAAGAAACTTATTTATAACTTAAGTTTTTTTCCTTTTCCCCCGACTCTACACCACCTCCATTTACTATATCTCACACACACACCCTTCCCTTTTCTCCATCATATTTTATATCAATTTCATATACTGTCTCTTGTACATGATTTTCCCTTCCCTCTTCCCTGTTGTAGGTGGAGATGTAGGAAATATGAGCCCCCCCCCCCCCCCCCCCCCCCACACACACACACACACTTTTTTTTGGCTTGTTTTAACCCTTTGCCCATTGATCAACTCCATCCATTTCTTTCCTACCAGTATTATTATATTCATACCAACATTATTTGTATCATTATGATTATTATCCAACAGTACTATTTACTTTTCCAACAATACTGTTTGCATGAGTTTCCCCATTTGTGTGTGTGTGTGTGTGTGTGTTGTGTGTGTGTGTGTGTGTGTGTGTGTGTGTGTGTGTGTTTTATAGATATGTTGAGCCTTTTCTCATTGATCAGTTCCATTCTTTCCCAAACAGTATTGGTGTATTAATACCAACATTATTTCACTTATGACATTGAAGATCGTCCAGCAGTACTGTTTACTTTTTTTCCGTAACACCGTTTTTCATGAGCCCCCCCCCCCCCCCCCCCCCCCCCCCCTGCAATGAAGGTTATAATTCCATTCAATACACATGTTACGTTTAACATATATATGAATATGTGTGTATACATTATTCAATATATTTACATACAATGTTTAACTACAGCTGTCAAGATCGTACAAAAGTGTCATAATTCTATATCACAGTTTAAACTTATTACTCTATATCCATTATTGTTAATGAAATATTGAAAAGCTGCAAGGGTATATACCATTTATAATATATAAACACAGGCTATGAAAGAAAAGAGAAAACTAAACAAGAGAGGGAACCAATAGCTCCCACACCACACCCCTGAAAGGGTGGGTGCATTGTGCCTGGGGCAGGTTGGGATTGGGGGAAAAAAAAAAAGACAAAAAACAGAGTCACACGCATACAAGTATGTTCACTCAAATTTCATGGCTTTTGTGTCAATTAATTACAGGAGCATTGGTGTCTTTTGGCTTTTAAAATGTGTTTTTAGCATTAACATTTTACAAGGTGTCATGTCAACAATGAAAGATTGTTATAATGTTTCGCATAAAGCGTTCTAGTGTCGCCAATTTTTCACACAAAAAAAAACATGATAACGCATTTCTGTCATATGTACATGCCTTTCCATGTTGTATCTAAGCTTAAGTTCAATTTTAAACGCTGCCAATCTGGGTTAAACACTATTACTTCTACAAGTGTAAACAAAGTATTTCGCCCACAATAAAATGAGATCAAAAGTCTGGTTTTTTGTGTTTCCATCAGTTCCAAACAAAACCAGCTCAACATTAAATGACAATCTGATACTATTTTCACACTTTGTTTTCATGTAGTTTTCTAAGTCTTTCCAGAATTCTTGTGAAGTAATGCAGTACCACAAATAATGATGTATACTATCTCTCTCAGTTTGACAAAAATTGCATCTATCGCTATCCCTCAAACCCATCTGTTTAGTATGATATTGGATGCAAGAATTCTAAGATAAAATTTTCAACTGAAACCACCAAAATTTTAGTTCTTTCATTTTTTCTCGCGCATTTTCAATACAGTTTCCCAATCTACTACGTTATGTACCTTGAGTTCCCATTTCACAAAAGACTCAATATCAAGTACAAATATAATTTATCTAAAAGTATTTATAGTAAATCTTAGCTCCGTTATTGACACTTGCTATAATTTTCAATTACTTGCAGTTTTCATTCTTGCAATTATTTTCAAATTTTATGTTTCTTTTCCTTGCATATTCTTTTACTGCATGGGCACATCCAAAATAGTGTAGGGGATTTAAATGACTTCCCATCTTTGTTGCAAAAGCTTCATAACTTAAAAAGTTGCCATTTTTGTCAATCATATCCCCTACACAGAATATACCTTTCTCTGCCCATAGTTTGTAAAAAAAAAAAAAAAAATAGTTAATTTTAAACTTCATTGTTACAAAAGACAGGTTCTGAAGTAATCTCTTTGCTGTTGTCTAAATCTGCATGAATACTGAGACTGTCATATGACTTAAATACGTCTTTCCAAAATTTGTTGCATTTACTATACAAAAATCTCTTTGATCCAAAATATTTATATCATTAACTTCTGGACATTGAGTTACTAAAAATAGTCTTCCACTTTGAATCATTATTCATTAATATTCTTATCCAGGACAATTTCAGTGCTTGCATAAAAGCATTCATATTTGGTAGTCCTATGTCCCCATTTTCGATAACATGTACTGCATATTTTCGTTTAATCTTGTCAGGCTTTCCATCCCAGACAAAATCAAAACACATGCTGTGTAATTGTTTTATGACATCCTCAGGAAGGTTTGGAAACAACAACCACAAGTATACAAGCTCTGACAAAATAAGAAATTTCAGAATTGCAGCCTTACCTAATGGTGTGCACTTATTTTGCATGAGTTTCTCTTCTCTCTTCCCTGTGCGTGTAGGTGTAGGTATATGCACCCCACCCCTACCCCCCACACACCCCATCTTTTTTTTAATGTTCCACTAGCAATGATAGCCTTTCACTTTCATTGATCACTTCCATTTCTTTCCAACTGTTATTAACAGTACAAATATCACTGCATATAACTACTATCATTAGTTTTGTTTGCTTTTTATTCATTGATCGTTTCTAATCCTTGCTACTATGCATTATTGTCATTCTACAATAACTACTGTCATCACTATTATATTATACTATTAAAACAATAATTCAAAAACAAATAAACAACCTAGCTGTTGTACTACTACTCCAGCCCCTCTCTTTTCTCTCCTTCTGCGTTTAGCAACTATTATACTACAGCTATTATTGCCATATTATGATCAAAGTAACTTATTCCTCCTCTTATTATATAAATATTTTCATCATCATCAACACTATCATCGCTATTATTACTATCATTATTATCGTTTTCATCATTATTAGTTTAAACTCCCATGGTCCCATTCCCAACGGCCTCGTTTTTATTCAACATCCATTTTAACGCCGAATATGAGAAGATAAATGGTTGCTTGTTCTTCGTTTTTCATTGTCCTAAATGTGTGTTTGGCTTTGCCTGAAGAAGATCCAAGAGGTCGATATTCATCGTGTTTTGTCCTGTGATCTGTATGTCTGTATTCGCTTGCAGAACTCATAACCTTTCTTTTTAACATTAGTTTGTCATACTGTCACAATTTATGTCCGAACATCGCTATTTACGGACACTGTTCAGCCAGTACTTTTTGTATGTGGTTATTGTTTATAACATTTGTACCACATTTGTAGGTACTTACATTTTAACAGCGTTTTTCCCACCACCAGTGTACTACCTTTTACTAACAGCGTTTTTTTCCCTACCTGTTTACTAACTTTAAGTATTATTGTGCGTTACGTACCTTTTGCTCTTCCAGTCAGAAACTCAAAAAAAGATTCTGAATCGAAATCTGAAATCGTTTTGGTGAGCGTTTCGTCAGCTTTGCCACCCCAGCTGTTCGGCCTCACTGTCTCCCACCCTACGTAAACTGCCCACCTTACCTGTTTTTTCAAAATACATCTAAAAACCTTTTTTTCTGTCAAGTTTTTAAGACAGTGCAATTTTCACATGTGTGACACGGTTCTATTGTAAGTTAGTGTTACTTGTGGGTTAATGAACCATGAGTGGTGTATGAGAGCAAAATGAGTACTTTTCCACTAGAATTTCAGTTGTGTTGATTTATATAGCCCAGCCAACCAGGACAGGCCATATCAGGGCCGTTTCCACTAGATCAGCGCTCTATACTTACTATCATTATTATTATTGTTATTGATACTGATGATGCTGATGACGATATTCATGATGATTTACACTAATAATTATGATGATGATAATGGTGATGATGTTGATGGTGATGATGACGATGATAGTGATGTTCAATGATGGTTATTACGCATTATCATTGTTGTTGATGTCGCTATCATTATCTACGCTTCATCATCATCGTTATCATCATTATTATTATCATTATTATTATTGTTGTTGTTATTGTTGTTTTTATCATTATTTATTCATTTATTTGTTTATTTATCTATTCATTTATTACATTACTATTTTTTCACTGACTTTTGATATTGATTGCTAAGTTTGTAGCCTACGTTTTTTCTGCAAGATCCTCTCCCCTGCTCAAAATGTTGCATCCTTTGCATGCTACATGTTCCACCCTAAACACAAGCTTCACAGACACACCCTGTTTCAGCCTAAGCATAAAAAAACGGCAGGATGTGTGGTGCCCATATGGTCGCCGGCCCATAAAGTCGCCGCCGCGACAATATGGGCAGGGACTTCCGTGCCCGTACGGTCGCCAGTTGCCCATACGGTCGCCGGCGACCTTACGGGCACAGAGTGTAGATATTTTCTGCAGTGAAAATACAGACGTGAACGACTTAGTAAATATATAACCTGTAATATGAAGTGCTTCTCTCTCTCTCTCTCTCTCTCTCTCTCTCTCTCTCTCTCTCTCTCTCTCCTCTCTCTCTCTCTCTCTCTCTCTCGTGGGGTGTGTGTGTCTGTGTGGGTGGGGGGGGGGGGGGGGGGGGGGGGGGGGGGGGGGGGGGGGTTGGAGCGAGACTTAGTAAATATATAGCCTGTAATATGATAGTCCTCTCTCTCTCTCTCTCTCTCTCTCTCTCTCTCCTCTCTTCTCTATGTGTGTGTGTGTGTGTGTGTGTGTGTGTGTGTGTGTGTGTTGACTTTACCATCATTTTTTTAAAGTTAAATCACTCTGTCGTATATTTCAGAGAGAGAGAGAGAGAGAGAGAGAGAGAGAGAGAGAGAGAGCATTCTCTTCTCTCCTGTCTTCGTTGGTATTGTTTTGCATTCTTTACATGGGATATCTTGTCTCTTGGTGGTGGATTTGGTACGTTGAAAAGAGTTGGTAATGCACTTTAAATCAGTCAACAGTTTTTGCGGGTGTGGTCCATGAATTGATTGGCTTCAGAATGCTCAGAACAAATAGAACAGTTTGCATGAAGGTATGCAGCTGAACCCATTTCTTGCATCTGTAAAATAACACAAAAAGAATGGTGAAACTCAGCCAATGTCCTTCGCCCACTTGTACTAAATCTGGCACGCAGAAGCTTAGATTTCTTTTAACTCTGCTTTTAGCATCTTCTTGTAATTCTTTGAGAGAGAATGGTATGCACCAAACGTTTCCCACCTTGCAATTCATGGTCTCACCCACCATCTTCGATTTTTTTTTTATTCTTCAATTGTACGCAAGTGATCAAACTGATTTCAATAGCGCAAATTAAGATTTCTTCTTCAGAGCCCATGTTCAGAGAATACTGAGCGCTGCGGCCTGTCCAGCAGCTGTGCAGACGCTTGCCGGCTGGACTGGGGGAAGCCACCGGAGGATGTTGTTTAGATTTCCGTCAACAAACCGTTACTGCCGTGTCAAACAACCGCATTCCACTCGCTGGAGAGGGTTTTCCAGCGTGGTGTCACCATCTTTCAGTGAGCGGTCTGTTGTTTACCAAATGCGCACGTGCGCCACGCACTCTCCTCCCGGCGGCACGCGATCTACTTCAATGCTTGTTGTAAGGCAAACTAATCGTATATGGTGGTTGTATTTGATTGTTTCTGATTTGTTGCATGTTACTTGTATCAGTAATGTACAAAAGTGATTGATAATGAACTAAAAAGGGTATGTTTGGTGACATTTATTGAACAGTACTTTCTACTGCTTCTGTTATGCACTGCACGTGTACAGAATTACTTTTAACTGTTATCGTCACAAAGAAGTTGCTACATGATTAAAACAAGAAATAAAAAAAAAAAAAAAAACGAAAAAAAATGTTTAGTCTGCATTACAACTGTTTTTACATCATCAATAATGTTTAGTAGTAGACTACTACTACCATTAAAACTGCAACATATTTTTTCTGCTTTTGGTTGTTTCGGATTTGTTACATGCTGCTCTACCATTCATATACAAAAGAAAGGGATAATGAATTGAAAAGGGAATGTTTGGTGACATTTATTTATGTACTTATGTGTATGGAACTACTTCTTATCACCACAAAGAAACTAGCGTGCAATCAAAGCAATAAATGAAACTCACACACACACACACACACACACACACACACACACACACACACACACACACACACACGCACGCACACACACACACACACACACACACACACACACACACACACACACACACACACACACACACACACACACACACATGCGCGCGCACGTTTACTAAGTATTATAACTGTTTGAAACAATAGCAAGAATTTCTCTTTTGATACTATTTGTAAAACCAACTACAAGTGCTGCTATTATATTTTCCCTCAACTTGGTCTTCTTCTGCTACAACTACTTCTATTACTTCGTTCTCAGCTTTCAGACCATTCCGTCGTTTTGACCTTCACTGTTTATCAGTCGATGATGAACCCAAGACATACCCGTGGGAACACCGCAAATTGTACGACCATCTGTCCAAAATGCTCGAACTCAGCCAGTGTGTGGGTCGTGCACATTATGTCCCTAGCACAATAAGGGGCTTTCCCAGCACAAACTGTCGCATGTTCCAAAGTGCGACACTTTGCGTAAATCTTCTCAGCACAAAATGTCGCACCATTTGCACAAAGTGTCGCATGCTACACTTTGTGCAGTTGCGAGACTTTGTGCCGCAACTGGCGCACTCTTCCCTTTCTCTACCCACCAAATTTCAACATGATTCACACAGTACTTTCTGACTTATCGTGATGACAGAATGAATGAATGACAGACGGACGGAGAGACAGACAGACAGACAGACATAATGACAAATGGTTAGGAAAACATTAACAAGATGTAAAGCATATAAATGTACTCCCAACGCACTTACTTAACTCCATTCCTTTGTGTGGTAAAAGCCCGTGATTTGTCACAACTTGGTCGAAAGCGCTTTCAATTCGGTTCAGTAGTTTCGAAGATGCACCATAAAAAAATTTTGTTTAAATGCGCATGCACATTTTAACAGTTACTTAATGTACTGTGTAGGAAGAGCACTTGATCGGTCTCAACTTTGTCCAAACCGCTTGCAATTCTGTTCAGTAGTTTCCGATATACACCATAGAAATTTTTTTGCTAAAAATGCGCACGCGCGTTTTAAAGGTTATTTAATCTAGCGTATCCACTTCAACCACTTAAGTCGATAGAACACTTGAATTGTCACATCGGGGAAATCCCCTTATTGTGCAAGGGACATAATGTGCAAGACCCACACACTGGCTGAGTTCGAGCATTTCGGACAGATGGTCGCATACTCTGCGGTGTTCCCATGAGTATGTCTTGGGTTCATCATCGACTGATAAACAGTGAAGGTCAAAATCTGAAAGCTGAGAACGAAGTAGTAGAAGTAGTAGTAGCAGAAGAAGAAGACCAGTTGAAGGAAAATATAATAGCAGCACTTGTAGTTGGTTTTACAAATAGTATCAAAAGAGAAATTCCTGCTGTTGGCCAAGTACTGAATCACCTCTGGTTCTCAGCCTGAATAGATGAACAAATGAGTAAGCTTCAAATGACCGAACTTACAAATTATCACAACAATTGGTAATCTTCAGCATCAAAATTATACATGAAGGACATAATTATATTGCTATAGTCACAAGTAATATGCAATGAATACGTCAGTACACGTTTTAATGTAAGTCTCATCACTAAAGGCGTGTCGTCGCTAATGCTGTCATCATTATCATAATTGATGTGTTATTGTCGTCGTCGTGCCTCTCTAGCTCTCTTTTCTGTCATTACTCTCTTAGATTTATGATTTGAAAGGAGAATAAAACAATCCCGAAGGCAAATTAAATGTTTAAAAAAAAAAAAAAAAAGAATGGGGGGGCTTCCCACGCTTTCTCACACATTGCGAGAAAGCGTGGGGGCGCCCCACACGCTTTCTCACAATTGCGAGAAATCATCCGAAGCTGTCAGACCACGCTTTCTCGCAATCACACGCTTTCTCACACATTGCGAGAAAGCGTGTGGGCGTCCCACACGCTTTCTCGCAATGTGTGAGAAAGCGTGTGATTACGAGAAAGCGTGGTCTGACAGTCCTCACTCAGTTGGCAAAGAACTATTCTCAGAGCAAAGAGAAGATCAAAACATATGCGGACAATAAATGTCGGAATGCCCCAAACCTTATGAATCCTGGACACCAAGTTCTTGTTAAACAAACTCGCCGCAACAAAACCACGCCTCAGTACTGTTGTGGAAAAGAAAGGAACAATGAGAACTGCCCGACGTGGATCATCTAAGATTGACCAAAACTCTTCCTTCATATATAAGCTTATATATATATATATATATATATATATATATATATATATATATATATATACACACACACACACACACACACACACACACACACACACACACACATATATATATATATATATATATGCATACACACATACATACATCGATATTATCATAAAGAGCAGCATAATCCAGGTATGCGCCTGTTTTGTATCTGATTGAAGAAACATTGGTGTAAAGTTATTCCATGAGGCTTCAAAGTTTGTCTGCACTGGTGACTGTCTTAATCGTTCAGGCAAGTGACGTTGTCAAGAGCTTCATACTGATGAAGGCTTTCACACATGTGGTCCACAGTCTTAGCTCTGAGCCAGTCTGCTCGGCTCACCTCGAAAACTTCAAGCCTTGGATTAGCCAAGACTGCTGATCTCTTGTGGCGGCTTGCAATTTGACATTCTTGCCGATCGCCAAGCTTCGGAAGAAGCACCGTCTGTCCCTCCTCGCTTGAACAATTCTTGCACGCTGTTGGTGGATGTGGCAGTACTCACAGACTCAACAGATGGCTTCAGCAATGGAGCAGTTTGGCCTTCCTCAGATGTGTATTGCTGGACGTGGTCAGACGAACCTGAGACCTGAAAATTTTACGCATATTCTTATTGGGGTGCTATTGAATGTTGTCCTGATGGCAGACGTGGCTGGACTTCTTGACGATCACTTGATAAAGATGACTGGAGAAAGAACAACTGGTGTTGTGAACTTTCTTGTTCATCTAGAGGAAGTTCATTAGAAGTAGCTCCAGACACGGCTGTTCGGAGCGAGTCATTAAGTGTTCAGGGAAGCAAGGGAGTTAACACCTCTCCCGCGGCTGCAGAGCCAAGGTCAGGGAAGGGAGTGTTTTTTTTCTGCAGGCCGCTCCTTAACAGCCAGCTAACTGAGCTTTACTGGGTGGACTGCATGTCGGCCCTGCATAGCCGGCCTGGTAGCAATGTGTTCGGCATTGTTGAGCGGCCGGTACAAATGGGGCTGTCGGTTTGATAATTAGTGGTTGTCGTGAAAAATGTAATACATCTGCGCTCTTAAGATGACTGAATTGGCAAATTCCCGACAAATTTTGTAATACCAAACTCGACAAGGTTTATTTTCCTGCAGATAACTTAGAAACGGCATGAAAGATAACACGCAAGTGGTCAGGTAACATTAGAACAATGACAATACACACAAAATTGTGCAAAAAATAACTGACGTCGGCACTTTCTGGGTGTTTGATTTTCCCTACTTAACTATTACACAAGTTTGATACATGCTTCTGCTCGGACTACAGCAACAAAAATGTTGGGTCAGAAATGTGTAAGGCTTGTTTGTTCCAAAATGCGTAATGTAACTGACAATGCCACTCAGCAGGTGCACGCACATGCGGGCTGATCACTTATGGCGGGCAGGGGTCGGCAGACGTGGTGAGCTGGACGCAAACTTGTGGTGGTGCCCCGTGAGGACAGTCCCCACCCACAGACGACAGGGACAGGAGCTCTCGCTCTGTCACAAAGGCTCCTGCATAGTCATCCACGTGAAAACAGTGCTGTCGATGGGCCACAGGCCACAAACTCGGAATCCTTGGACCGCTTTCTCTGGTGTGACCAATTTCAAGAAGGCTTGGCCGTAGAGAAACGCAATTTCATAAACTGAAATCCGTTTGCCTGGATTTGCAAGCATCCAGCTGTCAGCTGTTGCGTTGTATACACTCTTGAGTGACTTGAAGTAGGTTCGATCTGAGAACTAGAGCTACTTATGTGCTATGGGGAGGAAGGGTGATGAGGTGAATGCAATGACTTTGACAGAACTCCACAGCTCGCAGAGTTTTATGGCTGTGATAGCCATCAAGTTGAATGAGGTAAATTGCATTTCTGCTTGCGTTGGTGAAGCAAAGTGCTACAGCCACAGAAGGAACAGATCAGAATCAGTCCATCCTTTGGTACTTGTGAATCCACAGGCTTGGGGTGGCGCTCCCTTCATGAGGCTCTTATTCATCCTTTTGCGAAGGAAGATGTAGGCAGTGGTAAGAAATCCCCCTGCAGCATTCATGGCACAAATAAGGGTGACGAGTTCTCCCGTTTCAGAGCTGATCACCTCGCCGACCTGGCGAGATGCCAGAATCTTCCCATGTGGTCAAACCTGCTTCGTCCTTGTCCAAATTCTTGAGGGAGAGACGTTTTCCTTCCTTTGTAGTTCTGTGTCAGTCTGAAAGAAGTTATCCACCTGTGGACGATTGAAACCTGCAGCACGACACAGGCTCGTTCCTTGTGGCCGTCTCACGCTGAAGTCAGGGTTGCGCTTCATGAAACCTGTCAGCCAGTCCCTTCCGGCAAGCCTGGATTTGCTACTGATGTGACGCTCCACGCCCATCTCCACGGCAACATCAAAAGCAAGACGACGTACATCAGTTGTGGTAACTCCATAGAGTCTCTTTTCCATGGAACAGATGTTGTCAACGATATCCTTTTCGGCATGCTGGGGAAATGTCGACCTGTAGCGACCAACTTTCAAAGATCCTGGTTGGGAGACCTGTTTAACTAGATGTCTCCTTAGCGTCCTTCTAGGAACACAGGGGTCTTTGGCTGCTCCAGCTGGAGTCGCACTGAATTTCAAAACGGCATGGATTGCAGCGTGTAGCCGCTCTCCTCCGTGATCTCCACAGTTCGTTTTCCTCACGTAATTACGAACCACTGCTGTTAGAAACAAGAAAAGAGTTGAACATATTGCTGGACGCGAACATTTCATTTCTCGTAAAGCTTTTAAATGTTTTCCAAATACAACCCCCCCACCCCACATCTCTCTCTCTCTCTCTCTCTCTCTCTCTCTCTCTCTCTCTCTCTCTCTCTCTCTCTCTCTCTCTCTCATTCATGAAAGGAACAATACTGTATGTTCTGATCCATTTATCGTTGTCGTTATATTGAATTAATGTATCCCCTCATAAAAAGCCCAGGCCTGCATATGAATATAATATTTGAATGTAGAATATCCTGTGAGTCTCTCTCTCTCTGTCTCTCTCTCTCTCTCTCTCTCTCTCTCTCTCTCTCTCTCTCTCTCTCTCTGCGCGCGCGTGCGTGCGCGCGCGCGCGCGCGCGCGCGTGTGTGTGTGTGTGTGTGTGTGTGTGTGTGCGCGCGCGCGCGCCTGCTCTCTCTCACTCACACTTTCTCACATACACACTCCCCTCCCCTCTCTTATGGCCTCTCTCTCTCTCTCTCTCTCTGTCTCTCTCTCTGTCTCTCTCTCTCTCTTAGAGTCAAATACACACGCAAGCACATACAAAACACAGACTCTCAATCTCTGTTCCTTTCTTTCACACATACACACCCCCCTTCCCCTCTTCATGAAAAGACGTCTCTCACTCTCACTCTCTCAGAGTTGCACACATACACACACATACGAACACGCAAAATCAGTCTCTCTCTCTCTCTCTCTCTCTCTCTCTCTCTCTCTCTCTCTCTCTCTCTCTCTCTCACACACACACACACACACACACACACACACACACACACACACACACACACACACACACACACACACAGAGTTAAATACAGACACGCACAGACGAACACATTCACACGAATTTCTCTCTCTCTCTCTCTCTCTCTCTCTCTCTCTCTCTCTCTCTCTCTCTCTCGGAAGTAAAGCGGCTATCTGGATGTGTGGTAAAGCGCCCACCTTTGGTTCTTTGCCGCAGTCACGTGTGGGCGCTGTACCCCGTGCCAGCATCCTTACAGCGTTCTAAAGTTTCGAGATACAAATTGCTACAGAGACTGAAAGGAGGCGAAAGAAAAAATGATGAGGCCCCTGATTCCGGCCTGGAACTGATTATCACCGAGTGTATCACAACCCGTGTCCCAGCCGCTGCCCAAGACGACGTGGAGAGGCTGACCACCAGGTCAATAGTGAAATTGTGTAGTAAAGGGCCTCAGGATTCTCTGTCAAGTCGACGTGGAGAGGCTGACCGCCAGGTCAATAGTGAAATTGTGTAGTAAAGGGCCTCAGGATTCTCTGTCAAGACGACGTGGAGAGGCTGACCGCCAGGTCAATAGTGAAATTGTGTAGTAAAGGGCCTCAGGATTCTCTGTCAAGACGACATGAAGAGGCTGACCGCCAGGTCAATAGTGAAATTGTGTAGTAAAGGGCCTCAGGATTCTCTGTCAAGACGACATGAAGAGGCTGACCGCCAGGTCAATAAGTGAAATTGTGTAGTAAAGGGCCTCAGGATTCTCTGTCAAGACGACATGAAGAGGCTGACCGCCAGGTCAGGAGTGAAATTGTGTAGCAAAGGGCTCTGCCTGCCGTGATCTTCTGTGTGGTGTACGCTGTGGGACCTCGAACTGTACTCGTGATCTTCTGTGTGGGTGTACCGTGTGGGACTTCGAACTGTACTCGTGAGTGGCTCTGCTTGCCTTGATTTTCGGTGTGGGTGTACCCTGTGAGACTTCGAACTTGCCGTGTGAAGACTCTGACTTGGGATCGTTGCAGCCAGCTGTGTCTGTTGGACGACTGCTGACGGTGCCAGTACGAAATGTGTTTTGAGAGCGATGGCTGAAGCTCCTTGAGTTTGTTGAATGCCCTTACTGGTGGTGGCGTGTATTGATTTTGTGCCAATTTATATTGATAAAGTGTTTATGTTTTGATGGTTCAGGCAGCATTATGAAAGAAAGAAACTTGTGTGTTGCCTGGCTGTCCATGTTCGTGTGGTGTGGGTGTGTGTAAGGAATAATCGTTACACGCATCCAAACATTTGAAAGTGAGTCAGCACCACACAATCCGTAACGTCTGCGATCAACTGCGGTGTTTATTATTTTGCTGCAGAGACGTTCGAGACGGATCGTAAACAGAAACAAGTCATTACGTCATCTATTCATACTGATCCAGTCGTCAGGCACGTTCCTGTTCGACAGTTACATTAATTTGCAGACTTTGAGAGTTTTAGGATATTGCATCTGTCAAAATCCAGTCAAACATTAAATTCTTACCTACGCAAATTCTCGCCCCACACTTCGGCAGACGGCTGTAAAACCAAAGCGCCTCCAAACCAGGGCCAGTAATCCTTTCGGTAACACGCAATCTCGCAGGGAAAAAAAAAAAACTGTCCTTGCCCCACATGGCCTCCTCCCCCTACTCTGTGTGTGTGTGTGTGTGTGTGTGTGTGTGTGTGCGCGTGTGTGTGTGTGTGTGTGTGTGTGTGTGTGTGTGTGTGTAAACTCCCTTGCGCGCGCGTGTATGCGTGTATGCGCGAGGTTGGTTGTCTAACGTGTGTGTGTGCATGTGTGTGTGTGTGTGCGCGCGCGCGCGCGCCCGTGTATGTGAGAGAGAGAGAGAGAGAGAGAGAGAGAGAGAGAGAAAAAGTAAACGTGTCTGGTGTGCATGCGTGCGTGCGTGCGTGCACGCTTGATCTGGTGTGTGTGCAGGCTCCATCCTGCTGGCCTCTCAGATTCTGCTGATCCTCAAGCTTCACGATGTCCTCCCCAGTGCCCATAACCAGATGCCATCCGTAGGTGAGTAATGGGTGTATGTTACCTTTCCATGAGGGGGAGAGGGAGGCTATGGTGGAAGTGTGGTATGAGAATTAGGGATGGAGATGGTGAGAGGGTTCGATTTTATCAGATCGTACGATCCTCAACAATGAATAACGGTGGCGGAGTGAAAAATTCTGTTCCTTTTGTTGATTTTCTTGCTTGTGTGTTTCTTTGTTCGTGATTTCGCTGGCTAGATGGAAGGGAGACAGAAGCTGGAGAGGCTGGGGAAGGTGATTAGGGATCGGTGAAAGGGTGAATGCTCGTCACGCTTGAGTATTGGCTGGTCACTTAATATGGTTTTCATTTTGAGTTCTTAAACAAACAAACAAACAAAAAGAGGAAAAAAAAAACAACCTATGTAAAAGTGACAAGAATGATAATAATGTTAACGGCAATGATAAAGACAGTGATGATACTGATAGTAATGGTGATGATGATGACGATGGGGTTGATGGCAATTATAATGATGATAGCATGTATCTCTATACTGAAGTCTCCGGGTCTGGTGACTGACAATTGAAAATAGTAATGATACTAACAACGATAACAACAACACAACAACAACAACAAACAAAAATAATAGTAATGATTATGATGATGATGATGATGATGATAGTCATAATGATGACGACGACGACGACAACAAATCATCAACAACAACAGCAACAACAAAAAACAATAAAATAAGAATAATTAAAATTTTACTATTGTTATTGTTGTTGCTGTTATTATTATTATTATTATTATCATCATTATTATCATTATCATTATTAATGACGATAATAATGATAACAGTTATTTATTGTTGTTATTGTTATCATTATTATTGTTATTCTCATTAATATAATCATCACATTATATTGATGACGATAATAATTAGAATAACAATAGTATTAATGATAGTGATAATTTCAGCAACAATTCTACTACTGATTACAACAGTACCAGCAGTACTACTACCACGACTGAAAATAATAATGACAACAGCAACAGCAACAACAACAACAACAGCATCAGAATTTTATAAAGTGCTCCGTTCTTACATTGTGTAAGGGGACCAAAGCGCTGTTAATTTCAAACGGGGGAAAACGATTGGACACAACGAGACGAATTAGCAAACTTCGGAATGAAGATACTATAAATATGCGCACCATTCTCTTTAAGACTATTTCGGGTACATTTCTATGTGTCTTCGTCTCCAGAAGATTCAAATTTGATTTCCCCCCCCCCCCCCCCCCTCTCCGACTAACCTTTACCCATCCCACGCCCACACACACACACACACACACACACACACACACACACACACACACACACACACACAGATACAGACAGAGAAACAGGCAGAAACACACACACACACACACACACACACACACACACACACACCACACACCAAGCCACAAAAATGAGAGACCCCACTTCCTTGAAGCTTCCCCGCCCCTGGGCGCCCATCATCTTTCCTTCTTTTTAGCAACTCCAGTGCATTGTGTGTTCCCCTGTAAACCCCCAGAAATACTCCCAGCCCAGAAGTACTCCCAACCGCCGTGGCGAAGTGGTTAGCGTCGCGGACTCCCGGCTGGGAGGGTCGTGGATTCGAATCCCATCAGAGTCATGTGGGTTTTTCTGCCCTGACCGGCTCCTACCCAGAGTTGAGTTTGCTGCGGACTCAGTTGGGGAGACTGGGACCATACAGTCGAGTTTCATCCACTTAATGGATGCGTTTCTG
>JADBJO010007089.1:32500-52500 GCA_016801955.1 Conus betulinus
CCACCATGCAGGGAGAGCTGAGGTTCAAGGCACCACAGGAATCATGTTGTTCTTGACAATGTTGAAGAGCTCTCCATCCACTTGTGGGTATGACAGGTCAGCGCTGATGAATTTGTCTGCATCTGTTGGACGAATCTTTGGAGTTTGCCATGTCAAAATGTGGACATGCGGGAAACCGCGCTTTTGCCACTCGATGGTGTACATTTGGCACTTGGTGGCGTCAAAGATACAGCCTTTGGTGATGAGATACATCAGCTTCAGTACTTTCAGGTGGAACACTCGGGCCACCAGATCGTGTCGGTCTTGAGCACGTTATCCTTCAGCCAGTTGATCTGTGATCTCATGCCAGGATGGGTTGCACGTGAGGGTCAAGAAGAGGTCTGGCCGTCCGTATTTCCTGACGTACGTCATGGCATCCTGCGTGCGTTCGTGCATGTATCGCGGACCACCTGTGAAAGAGGAGGGCAGGATGATGGGCTGACCGATGTTGGCAGCAGCAGTGTCTTGAGCCACAGCATCTTTGAGGTGGATATACTCTGTTGCACGCAGGGTTGCTGGTTGTACCGGAAGTATTGCAGGCGTTCTGTTTCAATTTTCGCGCACATGTCAACCGAAAACTGACTGAATAGCTGCCTGGCATTGAGAAGAGGGTTGAATCTTCCTGTTCGGATCATGATTCAGTAAGCATAGTGATCCATAGCGGACACCTTTTTCTCAGAGGGAAGGCATGTGGCTGGGTCAACTTGATGCAGGTTAATGCTGTGACCGTCCTCGCCGTGTGGGGAGAGCAGCAGGTACTGCAGCGCATCGTAAGATCTGTGTGTCTCTGCAACACGTTGAAGGTGACTGTCGTACTTTTGGAGCACAGTGTGACGCTTTTCGAAGTCCTGACCGACGGTAACAACTGCGACTTCGTCTGCAGATGGAACATTGAATCTGCGTGGGTGTTGGTTTTGCAGGGGCTTTGTCGGGTCGTATAACGATCCTGTGCTTCGGCAAGTGCGCAATGTCCAGGGCTGTCATGAAGCTGGCTACATAAGGGTTGTGAGAGTGCAGCACGGCTTGCAGGCGCTGAATGATTTCTGGTTTCACACCTGGCATAACCTCGCAGCGTGTGGTAGCTTCTTTTTCACTGTCTCCCATAAAGTAAATCTGGAGAAACTGTGGCTCGGTTGATGGCTGCGGCAGCAGGGACCCAATGCTGTGGTAGACCTGTCCCTGCACCTTGAATGTAGGCATGTATTCAGGCAGCTTTACCTCCCGTGCACATCTGAAGCCAGTCATTGGAAAGCACAGCTATCATTTGGAAAGCAGAGTTATACTTTTGTATGTTTGAAAGGACATGACTGGCGTCTGCAGAGTTCCCAAGGAGATAGGATCGAAGAGGCTTTGGCGGTTCAATCACAGGTGGCAGTGTGACCTTGCCACTGTTGCAGCAGATTCCTGGTGCCTCCCCTCTCCACCTCAGAGCATGGCAATGTGGGCATTCTGCTGACAAAGTGCCGATGAACACGTCCTTGTGGTTACTGTAGAGGGTTGAAGCGCTGTAATGAAATGCTGAGTTAAGCCATCTGATTTTGGTTGGTTGTGATAAACCCCTAGCGCACACGTCTATCATGTTCTTGTTCTATTCTAACCTGTCTATGCTGTCGATTTTCTTGCTGTCTATTTGTTGTCTTGCGTTCTCTATCACTTTTTCGTCTACCTTCCATCTGTTCGGTTGTCTCTTGGTGTCTACGTGCTGCCTTACGTTTTTCTCTTTCTGTTGTCTTGCATATCTCTCTTCACTGCTTTCTTCTGATCGAGAAATTTGAACGCTGACCGTAGCTTAAGAACAGCGTGTGAGCCGGGTTCTCTTTTTGGGCGGCATTGTCACAATTTTAAGTTCGACTGGAAGAAATAAAACATATATAAATAAAAGAAGGTTAATTCAGCCTTTCTAGGCGTGTATGTTTTGATATTCAAATCTATAAAACTGAGAAGAGAAATTAGATGGAATCGCGATGACCGAAACAGACTTTTTTTTGGATGAGCCGAAAAGTTCGTTTGCTTCGGAGTTTGTACTTAAAGAATAAATAATAGATTGCGAATCAGAAATGGATGCTGACTTACCACAGATCTACACATGGTCAAGTGATAAAGGAGAATTCTGATTATTGTCAAACGTTCATGACGTCATTCAGTCGCTGCGACGTGTGCAGCACGGTGAGCAAGCAAAGGACACCATGTCTTTTTCTTGGGATTTCTCATTTCTTGTGCGATTTTTTGTGAATACCTTACAGCTTTTTCTAATGTTGTTTACATAGTTTTTGCCATGAATGACCTTCGTGAATCAGGAGTTCATGGTTTCGTCCTTAATTCAAATTAATTTTTGCGGGTATGCGCGTTTTGTTCGATATTCTTTTCCCTTAAACATTCGCAATGCGTCACGTGATCGCCGACCCGACGTTGCTGTTTTTAGGACACCAAGGATACTTGACACCAAATTTGGTGCCGATCGGCCTAAAACTATGGCCGTGTAGTGTTCCGATGTCCAGTTTTGCGTCTGTGGACGCAAACTGCGTCACGACTCAATGTGTCACGTGATCGCCGACCCGACGTTGCTGTTTGTAGGACAGCAAGGATACTTGATACCGATCGGCCCAAAACTGTGGCCGTGTGTAAGCGAACAGACAGACAGACAAACTCAGCATTATATAATAGATGCAAATGCAATCGTCATATCAGTAATCATCATAACAGACACACATGACATCAAATACCAAGTTAAACTGAACAGTCTGGGTATAGTCTTCCACCCATCGCAGCTCATTCTCTAAAAAACAATTAATGAAAAAATTAACAAATCAATATAACAATTTCTGCAACTGAAAGAATCTACAGTATGTGTTTTTGACAAATAAATAAGAATCCCGAGCACATAGGACAGATGCAAGGGAGAGGGATTCTTCTGGGACCTGCCCAGAAATACTCCCTCTCAAATGGATTTAGACTAGTTTTTAAAAATGATTCGCACAGAATGTCCAAGTATGAATTATGATCAGTAAGTAATTATCTTGAACACATTAATAAGGAGGAGATATGGGGGGGGGGGGGGGGGGGGGGGGGGGGGGGGGGGGGGGGGGGGGGAGGTGGGCAGAAAGACTCCCCCTTAAGTTGATTCATTCAAGATTCCAATGATGATTCGGATAGAATGTCATATATCAGTTTATCGCCAGTAAATAAAAATCCTAAGCACATTAATAAAGGAGACATGCAAGGGGGGGGTACTTCTGGGACCGGTCCATAAAGACTTCCCCTAAAGTTGATTCAGACTCGTTTTCAATGTTTATTCAGATAGAATGTCCTTGTGTCAGTTTATCACCAGTAAATAACAACCCTGCGTACATTAATAAAGGAGATATGCAGGAAGGGTACTTCTGTGAATGGCCCAGAAGAACTCCCCCTAAAGTTGATTCATTGCTGAATCGGATAGAATGTCCATGTATGAGTTCATAACCAGTAAATAACAACCCTCAACACATTAATGAAGGAGATATGCAAGGGGGGGTACTTCTGGGAACGGGCCAGAAGTACTCCTGCTAAAGTTAAATCAGTCTATATTTCAATGTTGACTTAGATAGAACGTCCGTGTGTGAGTTTATGAGCACTAATAACAACCCTGAACACATTAATAAAGGAGATATGCAAGGGGGGGTACTTCTGGAACCGGCCCAGAAGTACTCCCCCTTAAGTTGATTCAGACTCGTTTTCAATGTTGATTAAGGTAGAATGTCCATGTGTGAGTTTATGACCAGTAACTAACAACCCTGAACACATTAAAATGGGAGATATGCAAGGGGGATACTTCTGGAACCGGCCCAGAAGTACTCCTCCTAAAGGTGATTCAGACTTTTATTTCCATGTTGATTCAGATAGAATGTCCATATGAGAGTGTATGACCTTTAAATAACAAACCTGAACACATTAATAAAGGAGATATGCAGGGGGGGGGGGGGGGGGGGGGGTACTTCTGGACCGGGCCCAGAAAGACTCCCCCTCAAGTTGATTCATACTAGTTTTCAATGTTGATTCAGATAGAATGTCTGTATGAGTTTATTACCAGTAAATAACAACCGTGAACACGTTAATAAAGGAGATATGCAAGGAGAGTACTTCTGGGACCGGCCCAGGACTCCTCCCTAAGGTTGATTCAGACTATATTTCAATGTTGAATTAAATGAGAATGTCCATGTATGAGATTATAACCAGTAAATAACAACCCTGAACACATTAATAAAGGAGATATGCAAGGGGGCTACTTTCTGGGACCGACCGACAGTTGATTCAGACTATATTTCAATGTTGATTCAGATAGAATGCCCATGTATGAGTTCATAACCAATGAATACAACCCTCAACACCTTGACGGAGATATGCCTGCTACCCCGGGAGTACTTCTGGGCGTGGGGTACTTTTGTGTTGTTACACCCCTTTCTTTGCGGCAGGTGTGTTCTACACTCTCAGCTTTGTGTGGGCCTGTTTGGCCATGCTGTCTTCCATGCTGGTGCTGAACCTCCACAGCAGGGGACCGCGCCGTGGAAAGGTGCCCGACACGTCCGCTGGGTAGGTCTACACCCACTTTCCCTACTCCGTACCCTTCTCCTCTCACTCCGTCTCGTGCCCATCTTTCCACCCCATCCTCTCTCTCTCTCTCTCTCTCTCTCTCTCTCTCTCTCTCTCTCTCACACACACACACACACACACACACACACACACACACACACACACAGAGAGAGAGAGAGAGAGAGAGAGAGAGACTCCCAGTTTATCCTGAATACGCGTGAGATATTCCATGAAGAGGAGGAAAAACCGTCTTGGGGTTGGTGTGACCGTTAGAAATGGCTATTCTGGTAAACATCGGCCATCATCTGTGACCTATAATGAACATACTTACAAATTTTCAGAAAGATCGGCCAAATACTTTCTGAGATTTTCTATAAAGAAGAAAACCATTATAGGCCGTTAGTAACGGCTATAACGGTAACCTAAAACATCGGGCATCATCCGGGACTCATAATGAACATACCTACAAATTTTCAGAAAGATCAGCCAAGTGTTTTCTCTGAGACATTCCATAAGAAAAAAAAAAAAACCGTTATGGGCCGGCATAGCCGTTAGTAACGGATATATAGCGATAAACTAAAACGTCCGGCATCATCCGTCGCCCCATCAAATTTTCAGAAAGATCGGCCAAGTACTTTCTGAGATATTCCATAAAGAAGAAAAACATTATGGCCCGTTATAGCCGTTAGTAACAGCTATAACGGTAAACTAAAACATCGGGCATCATCCGTGACCCATAATGAACACACCTGCTAATTTTCACAAAGATCGGCACCGTACTTTCTGAGACATTCCATAAAGAAGGAAAACCGTTACAGGCCGTTACAGCCGTTAGTAACAGCTATAACGGTAAACTAAAAATCGGGCATCATCCGTCGACCGTAATGAACATACCTGCTAATTTTCACAAAAGTCGGTCACGTACTTTCTGAGATATTCCATGGAGAAGAAAAAACCGTTACAGTCGTTAGTAACGGCTATAACGGTAAACTTAAATACTGGGCATTATTCGTGATCCATAATGAACATACCTGCTAATTTTCAAAAAGATCGTCCACGTTCTTTCTGAGACATTCCATAAAGAAGAGAAATCGTTACAGTTCGTTACAGCTGTAGTAACGGCTATAACGCTAAACTAAAACATCAGGCATCATCAGTCACCCATAATGAACATACCTGCTAATTTTCACAAAGATCGCCCACGTACTTTCTAAGATATTCCATAAAGAAGAAAAAACCGTTACAGGTCGTTACAGCCTTTAGTAATGGCTTTAAAGCTAAACTGAAACATCGGACATCATCAGTGACTCATCATGAACATACTACAAAATTTCAGAAAGATCGGCCATGTGCTTTCTGAGATATTCCACATAGAAGAAAACCGTCATGGGCAGTTACAGCCGTTAGTAACAGCTATAATGGTAAACTTAAGCATCCGGTATCATCCGTGAACCGTAATGAACATACCTACAAATTTTCAGAAAGATCGACAAAGTGCTTTCTGAGATATTCCATAAAAAGAAAGACCGTTATGGGCTGTTATAGCCGTTAGTAACGGCTATAACGGTAAACTACTAAACATCGGGCATCATCCGTAACCCATAGTGAACACACCTGCTAATTTTCACAAAGATCGGACAAGTACTTTCTGAGATATTTCATAAAGAAAGAAAAACCGTTACAGCCGTTTAGTAACGGCTATAACGGTAAACTAAAAAACACCGGATATCATCCGTGAACCATAATGAACATACCTACAAATTTTCAGAAAGATCGACAAAGTGCTTTCTGAGATATTCCATAAGAAGGAAGACCGTTATGGGCTGTTATAGCCATTAGTAACGGCTATAACGGTAAACAAAAACGGGCATCATCCGTAACCCATAGTGAACACACCTGCTAGTTTTCACAAAGATCGGACAAGTACTTTCTGAGATATTCCATAAAGAAGAAAAACCGTTACAGCCGTTAGTAACGGCTATAACGGTAAACTAAAACATCGGATATCATCCGTGAACCATAATGAACATACCTACAAATTTTCAGAAAGATCGACAAAGTGCTTTCTGAGATATTCCATAAGAAGAAAGACCGTTAGTAACGGCTATAACGGTAAAGTAAAACATCGGGCATCATCCGTTTCTTATCTTGAAAATTAAAAGTAGAAACAACACATAAATGGCAAACGCTTTGAGCTAATTACTTTACCTTAAAGCATACAATCAGTCTGCCATAAATGACGCCTCTCTCTCTCTCTCTCTCTCTCTCTCTCTCTCTCTCTCTCTCTGAGCAGATCTTTCTACGCAGCCTGAAGCGGCTGGTGTGCCTAGGCTCCGACACCTACTACCCCATCAACGACATGGAGACTATCACCATGCGCGGCCTCGACCACCCCAAGACTTCCTTCGCGATCAACTCCGGGGACCGCCGTGACCAGGGTACCGCAGTAGATCCGCGCGCCGTCAACGCCAAGCTGGAGCGCGAGCTGGAAGAAGTCAGCCGGCAGCTGCACGTGCTGGGAGCGCGTGCGCACGTGCAGGAGTCCCGCAGCGAAAACCTGCACGAGTGGCGATTGGTTGCTTTGGTTCTTGATCGTGTGTTCTTCTTCGTGTTCTTCGTCATCTATGTGCTCTGCGCCGTGATTGTTCTGGGGTAGGAATTGAGGTAGGCGGTGTTGTTGGAAGATTACAGGGGTGGGGGCTGAGGTGATTTCGCGTCGAAGTCTTCGCATATTGTCTGGTACATGAGGACTCTCTGGACGGACATGCTGCCCCCTCCGTTGGGTGACATTTAGGCCTACTCACACTGGTTCCACGATTCTGTCAGTAGAGGTAAGCTCTTTAGTTAGTACCCTGCGTATGTTGGATAACAACAGGCATCACTTGACACCACCGAAATGACTCATCAGCAGTACCATGTCTCTCTTCTGGTGGGTTGCCTCCTGAAAAATTAACACTGACTGCGCTCTGTGGATTGGTGGTGCTAACGCTGTGACAGGACGAGTCTGGATGTAGCTGTGTTTGTGGTGACAGGAATGAGCGGCGTGTGAGTCATGTCGCTGACGGCGCATGCAAAATTAGATTTTTTTTAAACGGGAAAAAAATTTAAAGAGTTTTAAGTTGTCGTTGGAACGGATTTTCTTGGACATAAAACTTTAAAACAAAAGAGAGACAGATATAAAGATATTAAGCGTCTTATCGGATTTATTTCTGTTATGATAGCTTGAAGAAAAAGAAAGAATGAGCTTGGAAAGGAGGGATAGATTTGAAATATATCGCTATATGCACTTAAGTAAGCGATTCGAGAATGTGGAATATCACTTTTATTCATATCACTTGAAGAAAAAGAAAGAATGAGCTTGGAAAGGAGGGATAGATTTTGAAATATATCGCTATATGCACTTAAGTAAGCGATTCGAGAATGTGGAATATCAAAAGATGGATATTAAAACAATAAACGAACAAAAACAAGAACACAAAAAAGCAGAAAGAGAGAGAAGAAAGAAAGAAAAAGTAAAAAACAAAGGAAAAAAGAAAGGCAATTCCAGGCAGAGAAACACACAGGAACACATAATATTCTTTTTACTTGGAGAGGCGCTCCCCAGCATGAAATATGAAACAGTCAGTGCACTTTACGTTGGGTGTTCAATAAAGATTAATTACTTTAGGTTTAATTACTGTGAACCGGTATAACGAAAATGGTTCAATGGTAAACAAACCTGCTTTAGTTGCTTGTGTTAGGATGTGTGATTCCAAACAGCTCATACAATCAGTGAGTTATCTTCAAGTCCTACGTTCACATACAGCGACAATATGAAAGAAGGGGATAACCATCCCAGAAGAGCTAGGGAAGGGGACCAATCTGACACAACACTGACTTCCAGAACGACAACACCTTAAGATGGTTTTCAGTCTGGTCGAGCGTGATTTGAATTCTCAACATTTGACCGCAGACTCGGAGCACTAACCAACTGAGCCGACCCGTCAACCTGAACAGACTCACACCGCGACTGGAAATAAGGGGTAAAAAGAAAGATGAAGAGCTAGCGTGCATTTGAAAGCGTTCCTCTATAAACCTTTAGTAGTTTAGTTTTGTGACAGTAAGGAACGCACTTTGAAACCGAATTCTTCTAGTTGCAAAGTGAAATTCTTCAGATGGATTTCTGCTAAAAAGTAGGGGTTTGATATTACATTGTTGTGGGGTTTTGAAAAGGAGATAAACTCTGCGGACATCGAAAAAATGATGCTGTAATACGGTCACCCTCATCTTGATGTGGGGTGGAATAAGGGTTTTCATTTTCAGATGGACGCTTTGATTCTCCCAGTCTGTCTGTTCGTCGTCACAGTAGTAGGGTGATAACAGTTTTGTTGTACTGTACTTTCGTTTCATTCTTTTTGAAAAATTTGTGTATTGATACTCGATTGTAAACTTCCTTTTAAAAAAGTGATGTTGATGGCTGGAGTCCTCATTTCACATAGTGATTTGATGTTTGTGTCCTGTTCGCTTTGTTCAAAATCCCAACGTCTTCCATTCAGAACACGTGGGGTTTTGTTTGTTTACTTTTGATATCAGTTACGATGTTCAACATTAGTGCGAAGAAGTCATTTCAAGGTCTGTGTGGGGACCACTGTAAATTGCCATGAGCGTGCATTTATGGCGGGATGTGAACTATCCTGTCATTCCTTCCCAAATTTTAGTCAGGTGTGGACAAGTAGGCATTTATGTAAACTGTTTGTGTTAAAATCCCTCGCAAGTTATTCATTGTCTGCGGTCATTCTTTGGCAGCAGCACATGGAAACAAAGACACTTTGCTTTGCTCGTACCGTAACTAAACGTTAGACTAATAGCGAACGACATCCGTCACTTGTGTGCCCGATCTTCACATTACTTCCATTCAGAACACGTGCGGTTCTGTTTGTTTGTTGTTTGTTTTTAATATCAGTTACGATGTTACTATCTTTTTTATTCAATCTTCAGTGTAACTCATTCAAGAATGTTGTTTAAAACATGCCCAGAACAATAAAATACCTGTATGCAAGTGTTCCATAAGTAGGTTGGCATAAATAGTTGGACGTAGTTATGACAGTTTAACCTAACTTATTCAGTAACATTCTCATATATTTTATCTAAAATGATAGCTATTTTCTTCTGTATTTTTGATTTGTTGCTGAAACAGAAACACTCAATTTGGAGCAATTTGGTATAATTTTCTTGTACATATGTTTTTACCATTGAAGTCATCCAACATTTTGGCTATAATTATATCTTTTGTACGTATAGGTGCTGTCTTTATTTGTAAGACCAACCGTTCTTTTGGAACGTTCATTGAATATCTGTACATATCTGCACATACTTTTTTTTTTCTTTGCTGTCACTCTACTTCATAGTGGATTGTTATGTTAACAATGGCAGAACAGTATCTCTTAACTTAGACACTGTACCAGTTTTGTTGTCAGAACTCTGTCCTCATTTTTCGACATACAGCATATGCCCATCCAAGGGGCATAGGGTAAAGTGAAACCTGGGAAGTCAAAACTGGAAATAGAAAATCGGGGAAGCATGATGAAAGGAACTGAAAAGCAAAAGTGGATAACCGGGAAAATCCAAACCGGAACTCAAACCGTGATTTATACAGGAAGTGAAACTGGAAAGTCGGTACAGTAATAGCCTTAAGTGAAAACCGCCTTAGAATAAACTGTGGACAGAAAGTATGTTTATGGCGGCGTATACGTATTGAACTATCCTTTTTTTAAATTTGAAAAATGGGAATTTCTTCGTGAAGAGTGGAGATAAAGAGAGAGGATTCAACCTATTCCTTTCCCCATCACTCCAGATTCTTCTTCAAGATTCCACACTCGACTTAAACTCAGAGTTTTATCATTTGTGAAAATGTTGTCTGTAGTGCTGCTTTTAATCCCACCATAAAAATAGTCACATTTTGTCTTCGAGGATGTAATAGAATAATGGTACACAAATGCATGATTGATACGATTATCATAAACTCATGAATAGCGGAGCCAGCAAATGGATATCATATTTAGATGTCGTGTTTGTGTTTACTTCAGTATTGTAACACGCTTTGCACTTTCCTAACAGAAGATTACTTGGCTGTTGTATTATATAAATTGTTGTACTCTTATCAAGTTTTTAATTCTAAAATAAGCAAATAAACATAGATTCGTTTGTTCTTCTTTCTGAAATACCCATGTGATATTAAAGAACTTTGTTGTATTTTCACCATGCCAAAATATTACTTGCGTGAAACAAATGCTATGAAAATTAGCAACAAGCTGTTTGGTACATTTTATATATTTCTATGTTCTATACTGGAAAAAAAAAAAATCACGTAGCATTCGACAATGTAACAGCAAACAAAGGTCAATTCGAAAGTGACGCAACTGCAGGCATAAATCGAAACAGATCTTTAAAAGTGTTTGAAATCACGCCGCCAAACGACACGGACAACGAAGCACAAGACAAAACACAATGCGTTTCGACCTCTTTGATGGCGTTTGAGTGTTGTTTATCTTGCCTAAAGAAGACCTAAGAGGTCAAAATGCGTCGTGTTTGTCTTGTGATTCGTTTCTGTTGTTTGGTGGAGTGATTTCAACACTTTTAAAGATTGAGAAAATGAAAAATGAGTACTTTGAAATCCTTATTGAAACTAAAAACACACAAGCTTTCGGTCTTAAACCCTTCATCAGGCAAGAACATAAAAGAACAAATGACATCAAACAAAATGATGTTATAACGGTATGATGTAACGCTTTTCCCCTGGTAGCGCTGCATAAGGCAAACGTTTGCTACATGTGTCAAATCTGTTAGGTTTCTGCTAACAGCCTCCCTATGAATTCCTTCTCCACCAGCCCTCCCCCCCCCCCCCCCCCCCCCCCCCCCCCCCCCAAAAAAAAAAAAACCCACATACACACACTCACACACTCTCCCCCCCCTCCCCCCACTACATTCCGACTTTTCTTCTTCGTACTATCCTAATCTAAACAGTAAAATGAGGTTCACAGTGAACCACAAGAAGTAAAAACAGCGTTGAACCCTTTACAATGTTTTCACATTTATGCCCAGGGGTTGAAAGGTTGCAAATTTTTAGATGAAATGGGATTCTGTGAATTTTGAGAGATGTCTGCCTCGCCCATAGATGGCACATACAGAGAAGTCGTCAATGTAAATGGTTATTTTTGTTGAAATGGTTGCCAAACTGGAGTGTCACAATGAAGATGGATAGATCGGAGGTGTTCTTCTGTTTGCTCAGCAAGCGAGCGGTTCGATTCACCCCACGTACAATATTAGACAAAGGCGGCAGACGATGATGTCAGACACATCCGTGATCATCTCGTGCATGCATGTTTGCCTCCCACCTCTAGCACAGCCCCACTTCCAGGAACCCATCCTTGCAAAACACTCCCCGATGCAAATGCTGCCCCATCATCAAATCGGCCACTACCATCACTGGCCCTCATGACTTATTCACTGTTCATCATCACTTCACCTGCAAATCGTCTGATATCATCTACATCATCATCTGTCGCCTTTGTCTATTGTACGTGGGTGAATCGTACCGCTCGCCTGGGCATAAATGTGAAAACATTATTAAGAGTTCAACGCTGTTTTTACTTCTTGTTGTTTACTGTGAACTTCACTTTACCAAAACTGAAAATGAAATGAGGCTGGGTGTTTACGCTCATTTTACAGTTTATATTAGGATAGTACGAAGGCGAGAAGTCGGAATGATGTGGGGGGGAAGGGGGTGGTGTGTGTGTGTGTGTGTGTGTGTGTGTGTGTGTGTGTTTGGGGGGGAGGGCTGGTGGAGAAGGAATTCATAGGGAGGCTGTTAGCAGAAACCTAACAGACTTAACACATGTAGTAAACGTTTGCATTAATCAGCGCTACCAAGGGAAAAGTGTTACATCATACTGTTATGACATCACTTTGTTTGATGTCATTTGTTCTTTTATGTTCTTTTTCGTCACTTGATGTTTTTTCCCTTGTGTTGACTGTTTACTGTTGCTTATGAAGCGTCTAAGACCCGAAAGCTTGTGCGTTTTTAGTTTCAACAAGGACTTAAAAGTACTCATTTTTCATTTTGTCATTATTGAGGTCTAGCGGTCGATTTTATAGTGTAACTTTTAAAGATTACATAAATAAAAGTTCAGTAGTCAAATCATTTTCAGGGCATTAAATGCACTTGCAGATTTTCTTAATGTCATAAGACAAGTGTCTCAATCTGTTAGTGGATACATGTACTATTTTGTAGAAAAATATACTCCAATAAACAACAGTGTTGTCCCCTGACCCTTGTTATTACTGAAGTGTCTTATTTGTTTTGCTGGTGTCTATTCGAACATAACTAGAATTAAATAGCATTGTGAAACGGATTAGTTGTAGGCTCGTGAAACGACCTTTTTTATGTAAATGTGTTTCTCGCCATTTGTCAATACTTCTGCATGTGTGGTCTTTTGACACGCCCCTCCCCAACCTTCCTTTCTCTTTTTCTGCCCCTCAATACACCGACTTCTCCCCCCCCCCTCTCTCTCTCTCTCTCTCTCTCTCTCTCTCTCTCTCTCTCTCTCTCTCTCTCTCTGTGCCTCTTACTCTCCCTCCCTTGCCTGTGTCTGTTTCTCTCTGTGTGTCTGTCTCTGTATATCTCTCTCTTTCCCTCTCTCTCTCTTGTCTGCTCTGTGCGTCTCTCTCCCTGTCTCTGTCTCTATTTCTCTCTGTGCCTGCCTGTTTTATCTCCCCTCCCTGTGCCTCCTTTTCTCTTTGTGTCTTCTCCCTCGCTCCTCTCTCTTTCTCTCTTTCCACCCCTCCCCTTCTGTCTTTCTCTTTCCGTCTCTCTTCATCCCATTTCTCTCCTTCCCTCCTTGCACCCTTTTTCTCCCCCTCCCCTCCCATCCTCTCCTTCCCTCTCTTCTTCCTTCTGTCCTCCCTTCCCCACCGTATGTTTCTTCATATATCCTGATAGTTCGAATCACGTAATGAATTTCAAGTCAGAATATCTCGAAACGGAAGACCCCACCCCTTTACATCCCATCCCCACCACACCACCCCCCAGTAACAGCGCACAAAAAAAAAGGAACAGAAAGAAAAAAAAAGAGCCTACCGACAAGAAAGTGTTTTCTTCCCCATCGTCTGAAACCAAATGAATGTAAGCGCACAAGGGGAAAACAGTTTCTGGCCTTTTTTTTCTTACAGAGATCCAAATTTTGTGGTACTTCTTTGTATGTATATAAAGTCATTTTGTTTTGAAGGCGCACAGAAGAAACCATTCTTGAATTGAGTAACGCCTACTGTTACGGACCATTTATCTCCTCCATGTTATGGTAATAATCATCTGTCCCCTTCTCGCTGTTGCTTCAGATCATCTTTAAAAGTCCATTTATACGTTCGACGGATTTTGGAACAAAAGGGTTAATATAATTTGATACCCAGTCATTCACAGGATAAAAAAGAATATCCATGTAATACACAGACAATGATACATCTGTGTTGGCAATATGCCTCCAAATCAGCGCATCTTGCTGATCTTGGCTGAAGACTGCCACGGATCCTAACCAACAATGCTAAAGTTTTCCATTAATTAGAAGGTTTATTCTTTCACACAGTCTACTGGACTGATTCTTTCCCTCAAACCGATAGCTAGACTGATTCATTCTTTCGAACTGCTAAGCTGATTCTCTCCAACAAACCTTTAGGCTTCGTTTTCCACAAGCACTGCTAGATCTTTTTCTCTAAACCGCTAGACTGATTCTTTCCCTCGTACCGCAAAACTAACTCTTTCCCCCCAAAAACTGCTACCCTGGTTCCTTCCACAAGCCAGTAGACTGCTTCTCCTTATTCTGTCCCACAAACCTCTAGACTGTTTCTTTTCCTCAGTGCGCTAGACTTATTTTTCTCACACCATAGACCGTTTATTTTTCTCTCAAACCGCAACAGTGGTTATGCGCTAGACTGATTATTTCTCTCAAACCGCTAGACTGGTTATTTCTTATTTTTCTCACAAACCGCTTGATTGATTCTTAACACCCAAACCGCTGGAATGATTCTTTCCCCCAGGCTGTCAAGATGATTCTTTCCCACAAACCGTCTGACTGATTCTTTCCTCCAAACCACTGAACTGATTCTTTACCCCCAAACAGCAGAATTGATTCTTACCCCCAAACAGCGGAACTGATTTTTTTTACCCCGAAACCACTGAACTGATTCTTACCCCGAAACCACTGAACTCATTTTTACCCCCAAACCACTGAACTGATTGTTAACCCCCAAACCACTGAACTGATTCTTATCCCCAACCGCTGAACTGATTCTTATCGCCAACCCCTGACCTAATTCTTACCCCCAGCCACTGAACTGATTCTTACCCCAACCACTGACCTGATTCTTACCCCCAACCACTGACCTGATTCTTACTCCCAACCACTGACCTGATTCTTACCCCCAACCACTGACCTGATTCTTACCTCCAACCACTGACCTGATTTTTAACCCCAACCACTGACCTGATTCTTACCCCCAACCACTGACCTGATTCTTATCCCCAAATCACTGAACTGATTCTTACTCCAAAACCACTGACCTGATTCTTACCCCCAACCACTGAACTGATTTTTACCCCCAAACCACCGACCTGATTCTTACTCCAAAACCACTGACCTGATTCTACCCCCAAACCGCTGAACTGATTTCCCCCTCAAATCGCCAGACTGATTCTTACTCCCAAATGCTAAACTGATTCCTTCCCCCACTGATTCGTACCCACAAACCGCTGAACTGATTTGTTTCGCAAACCGCTGAACTAACCCCCCCCCCCCCCCCCCCCCCCCCCCCCCCCCCCCCCACACACACACACACACACACACCCAACCCGCTAGACTGATTCGTTCCCTCAAACAGCCAGACTGATGCTTTTCGTGCCAAACGCAAAAGTTTCTTTACCCCCAAATCGCTAGAGTGGTTCTTTTCCCCAAGCATATATACACTGATTCTATCCTCCAAATCGCTAGAGTGATTCTTTCCCCCAAACCTCTAGCCTGATTCTTTTCCTTAAATCTCTAGACTGATTCTTTACCCCAAACTGCTAGCCTAATCCTTCCCCCCAATCTATAGCCTGATTCTTTCCCCCAAACCTCAAGCCTGATTTACCCCAAGCCGCTAGACTGATTCTTTTCCTAAGCCTGATTCTTTCTCCCAAACCTCAAACCTGATTTTTCCCCAAAACCTCTAGCTTGAATCTTTCCCCAAAACCTCTACCTGTTCCTTGTCCTCAAACCTTAAGCTTGAGTCTTTTTTCTCAAACCCTCTAACCTGATTTTCCCCCCAAACCTCTAGCCCCGATTCTTTCCCCGAAACCACTAGGCTGATTCTTTCCCCCAAACCGCTAGACTGGTTCTTTTTATCCAAACCTCTAGCCTGATTCTTTCCACCAAACCGCTACATATATTCTTTCCATAAACTACCAGACTGGTTCTTTTCCGCAAACAGCTAGACTGGCTTTTCCCCATTAACCGCAAGTCTGATTGTTTCTTACGAATGACTAAGCCGATACTTTCCCCATAGACTGCTAAGCTGGCCGTTTCACACAAACCACTATGCTAATACTTTCTTCACGAACCACTTTGCCGCTAGGCTGACTGTTCTTCACAAACTATGAGGCAGACACTTTCTCATAAACCACTCAACGGATTCTTCCTCAAAAACCACAATGCTGATTATCTCCCACGAGCTGCAAGAGTGATTCTTACTCACACTGATTCTTCCCCACAAACCACTAGTTCTACTCTTTCCCACAAAATACAAGATATTCTTTCTTTCTCACAAACGGCATGGCGTTTTCTTTCTCTCAAACTGCTATGCTGATTCTTTCCTACACACCAGTAGACTGATCCTTTCCGAAGACCATCAGTTCAAAATGCGCTATCAATGCGGTGTCGCCATCAAGTCACCTATCAAAGGAGAAGTGCTTCTTGTCATGTCGATGACAGTCTGATCAGTGGTACCTGTTGTGATTTATTGTATAAGTATAGTCTCACAACAACTACAAAGAGAAAAAATGTCGCGTGATGCAATGGATTGCCGCACAGGCTAGGGTGTCGCGTACTCAAACGCCATGAAAGTCATTTTTTTGTGTGATTATTTGGCCTCCGCCAGCTCTCATTCAGAATTTTTTTTAATGTCAAGTCTCCTGTATCTAGGACCTAGATGACTCCGCGAGAAAGCATCAATGGAAGAGTGCAGTGCATTACTGTCAAGTGGTTTTATACCAAAATGGATCTCCACAGTATCATAGTCTTCATCTTCACATAACTCGTTATAAGAAATGCGTTCAAAGTTGTGGTCCTTCATGCTCTGCTTTCATGGAGACCTTCTGCTCTTTTCCCCTACATTCGTTCCTATCACTAGGGTGTATATATTTTAGACCAAGGTTTTCAGTATCAACAAGTTTATGGCAACTGCCATTAGACGTGCTGCGACGGTAATCTCTTTGCAGATCGGGTCGCTCATTCACGCTTGTTCTGCGATTACGTATTCATTATGTTGTCGTAGATGGTTTAGGCACCACTGAACTCTACACAGTAACAGAGCAGTGTCTCCTCTGGCGGGATGACACATGACAACCTTACGTTGGAGATTCCCCCTGGACTACATTCGTTAAAACTGTAATATATGAGGAGCCTTGGCAAAGCTGTTTATGGCGGAGAGGCGCAAAGAATCGCTGGAGATTGATCGTGTCTAGAGCAAGGCGAAGTACAATCCACTCCTTCTTCCTCTTTAACTTTCCCTGAACTGAATCAGGACCCCTTTGCTCCTGAATGGACAGAGAGAGTTTTTAACACACCACCATCAGTCTGCGGCAGAACACTTTTGAATGGTGAGACAGCTTAAAGGGACAAAAAAAAAAAACAACAAAAATGACTGCAATAAAAAAAAACCAGAATAATTCTCGACTAGTTCTCTTCGCTTTGATCATGTTTAATGAAAACCTCTTCCCATTCTTAGGAAAAATGAATGCTATGCTGGCATATTATGTCGTTTACTGTTCTAACATTACACTGGCTACTGTTTACGCATTCCTTTCATTACTGTTCAAACATTTTGTGGTCAGCCATTTACATAATGTATTTTCTTCTGTTTTTGCTGTTGTGTTGTGTTCACGCTTTTCTTGATTTTGACAATAAAGTATTCAGTGTCAGGGAAGTGTGAATCTGTCTGTCTGTCTGTCTCTCTCTCTCTCTCTCTCTAGCCTCTGTTTTCTGTCTTTCTCCTCCTCTTTTTACTGTCACTCGCCCTGTCTCTATCTGACGTCTGTCTTTGTCTGCTGTCTGTCTCCCTCCACCCCCCCCCCCCCCACCCCCCCCCCCTCCCCATCTCTTTCTCTCTCTCTCTCTCTCTAATCTAACTTACGCTTACAGCTTCCAATTCCAAAACCCTTACCAGTCTAACTGTAAGTAGCACATCAGTCCCTCTACATCCATGTTCCTTCATGCCCCCTTTATAAAATGTACACTTCACCATATGGAGGCGGAGGGATTGGGTGGAAGGAGTGGGGAAGGAAAGGGAGCGAGCAGCCAGGGCTATGATGGAACACGTGACGTTTCAATCACTTCGTCCACGTTCCCGTGAGAAAGTTCAGTGTTTACGTCATCCATTCTTCCGTCTCAAGGGGACTGAAGAGGATTAAAAGGGTCGAAAGTAGATGTTTGATTAGTGCAGCTGTTGAAGACGAAGGAGGAACGTGCCTTTGTGTTGGGGGTTCAGTCCTTCCTTTGATTATCGATCGTTTTCTGGTGTATAAATGACAAAGAGCCTCCCCTTCCACCATTCTCTCCTGCACTTCTCCCTCCCACCACCCCCTGGCTAATCTGTCCTTCCTCTCCCAACACACACACACACACACACACACACGAGCGCGCGCGCACGCCATTTCACACGCAGGCGCGCGCGCGCACGCACACACACACACACACACACACACACACACACACACACACCACGAGCAAGCTATTCCCACTCCTTACCGTTCTCTAATTTTCTCTCCTGTGTGTTGATGTGTCACACACACACGCACTCTCTCTCTCTCTCTCTCTCTCTCTCTCTCTCTCTCACACTCACACACACACACACACACGCGCGCGCGCGCGCGCGCGCGCGCGCGCGCACACACACACTTCGCTCTCACCGGCATCTCAGTCTACGGCTTTATACCACCAGCATGTCACCAGCACCTCACAGTCTACGGCTTTCTTGTTCTGACGTCACGCTTAAAGTACCAAAGAAGGAGAATGTCAGACGCGAAACCTGAGAGCCGACATCGTGAAGGGTTCTGATCAATCGTGATCCTGCACTGACCTCAGTGGAAGCTTCATACTCGAGTCTGGTGTGTCTGCTGTTTGTGAACAGATATTGAGGCCGTGTAAGCCAACGGAGAAGTTGTCGCACATAGACAGACAGACAGACAGAGAGAGAGAGATGGTCCTGTAGATAAAACTGTTCGCCAAGAAGCAAGGGAAGCCTGGACCCATCGATCGAGTGTTCTCACGAGACGGGATTTATTTCCTTTCTTCATCTTCACCAAGCCTAAAATGGTGAGTTACCGCCAAGGACATAGACAAAGTACAGGACAAGACACAATGCATTTCGACCTCTTTGGTCTTCTTCAGGCAAAAACAAATAACATTTAGGACAGTGAAAACGAAGAACGAGCAACCACTTATCTTCTCATATTCGGCGCACGATCAAAATGCCCGCCGGACGGAAACGAGGCCACCCAGGAGGGGCTCATGGGAGGGGAAATAATGAGGGAGGGAGGGGGAAGTGGTCAAACAATGAGGTTTGTGGCTTGTTTGGTAGAATGGTATGAGTGACGGTAGTGATTATGGTGGACTGATAATAGTGTTTAGTGGGGCAAAAAAAATAAATAAATAAATAAATGACTGCATAGATAATAATTTTTAAAAGTAAAGATAAATAAATGACTTTAATGAGTGGTGATTGTGATGATGGTAGTTATGTGTAAGTAGTTGTATGTCGGGGTGTGGGTAATGCTAATAATGATTGGAATGGTATGGAAATGATCAATGGGTGACAAGGTATCGTTTGGAGAGGGAGGGGGGAAGAGGGCAATGGGGGAGGGGGAGAGATAGACAGAGGGAGAGCTCACATCTCTCCACCCACACATACGTATGTGAGGGGTGGGGGGGCTAGGAAATGTATGCAAATAGTGTTGTTGAAAAAGTAAACAATACTGTGGGGTGGTGTTCATTGTAGCAGGTAAAACAGTGTTGGCATTAATATGATCATGTTGGTTGAAAATAGATAGAAATGATCAATGAGAAACATGGTATCATGTGTTAGAAGGAAACAACACACACACACACACACAC
>JADBJO010007089.1:57500-112500 GCA_016801955.1 Conus betulinus
AGTAAAGGAAAACAGAATTGACTGGTGATGATGATCATTGTCATGAGTGAGATGAACAGTACTGTAGGATGATGGTCACTGTGATAAGTGAAATAATGTGGTGGCATTAGCATATTGCCGGTTGACGAAAGGGAGCGGGAGGGGAAAAAGGAGTTGATGTCTGATGGGTGATGATCATTGATCATTTGAGATCAACAGTACTGTAGGATGATGATCATTGTTATATAAGTGAGATAATGTTGTGGTACTGGTGTTATAATGCCAGTTGGGGAATGAAGGAGGTGTTCAATGATTGATGGATGATGATCATTGTCATGGTAAAAAGTATTATCCACATTAGTGTAGGATGATGGTCATTTTCAAAAGTCGATAGTGTATTGGCATCAGTATGATAATGCCAGTTGGGGGAATAAAGGAAATAATCAATGACTGATGCATGATGATCATTGTCATAAGTGAGATCTACAGTACTATAGGATGATGACCATTGTCATAAGTGAAATGATGTGGTGGCATTGGTGTAATAATGCCGGTTGGGGGGTGGAAAAAAGGAAAATGATAGATGACTGATGGATGATGATCATTGTCACCGTCCAGCGGCAATTTTGATTGTACGCCGAATATGAGGAGATAAGTAGTTTCTCTCGTTCTTCGTTTTCACTGTCCTATATGTTATTTGTTTTTGCCTGAAGAAGACCCATGAGGTCGAAATGCACTGTGTCTTATCCTGTACTGTTTGTCCATGTCCTTCGCGGTAACTAACCCCCTCTCCTTCTAAATTTTGCTTCATTTTCCGCCCTCAGTCACTCCATTTTGAAACTAAAATGCTGGCCTGGACTATGGTCTTTCAGATCAGGCAATTAACCGAAATCCAGTCTCAAACATGTAATTACCGCTTCAACACGCACGCGCGTGTATGCACACACACACACACACACACACACACACACACACACACACACACACACACACACACACACACACACACATGCTCATAAGCATGCATCTCGCACAAATCAAACACAGAAATCGATGTCCAGTCTCAAACTATTAGTCATGCTAAGCCGGACAAATAATCCCCTCCCACCAGATCCTACTCTGCTGACAAGCGCAATCACAAGAACATACTGACGCAGCAATTTGCACATACACGACAAATCTATTAACCTCAACACATATACGCTCACAACTCCTTCCAAATCAACACCCTTACTCTAGTTTACACATAGATCCATCACATTGGTTTCCCACTACACCAAGCACATAATCCAATGATAAAGCACGAATATTCAATAATCCTGCATGTAAAATACACACACTCAAACCGCATTCTTGCTATTTTATTCTCTCTCTCACTCACTCCCTCTCTCTCACACACACATTCAAATGTCATCCAATAGTATGCAATTCTCTCATCTCCGACGTCACACGAAGATTGCTGTGCAGTAAAGTTCGACGACTCCTGATTCAGAAACCGTTCCGACACTGGTCATCAGTCTCTCGTCATCAATGCACACTCCAGAACAAAAACACAGCCATAACTGCAGGACGCAGGCGAAACTTCGTCCACTGCCGCCACCCCCGACGAAGAGTGAAGACCGGAGCAGTCTGAGGTATTGCTGTGGCCAAGAAACAGTCTGTGGCACAGGGATGGTAGGAGACCCCAGCGAAGCACAGAGATGGGCGGAGACCCCGATGAAGCACAGAGATGGGCGGAGACCCCGGCGAAGCACAGAGATGGGCGGAGACCCCGATGAAGCACAGAAATGGGACCCCGGAGACCCCGGCGAAGCACAGCGATGGGCGGAGACCCCGGCGAAACACAGAGATGGGCGGAGATCCCGGCGAAGCACAGAGATGGTAGGAGACCCCGGCGAAACACAGAGATGGGCGGAGACCCCGATGAAGCACAGAGATGGGCGGAGACCCCGCGAAGCACAGAGATGGGCGGAGACCCCGATGAAGCACAGAAATGGGCGGAGACCCCGGCGAAGCACAGAAATGAGCGGAGACCCCGGCGAAACACAGAGATGGGCGGAGACCCCGGCGAAACACAGAGATGGGCGGAGACCCCGATGAAGCACAGAGATGGGCGGAGACCCCGGCGAAGCACAGAGATGGGCGGAGACCCCGATGAAGCACAGAGATAGGCGGGGACCTCAGCGAAGCACAGAGATGGGGCCAACCAGACCTAAACACAGGTTAGGGAACATAATATCAATGATGGCTAAACCTACTTAAGTCCTCCTCTAACACTCTTATCACACTGTGTTTTTAGAGGTTAAGGTGGTACATGTATTATCACTTGAACTTTCTCCTCTCTCTTATCTCTCTCTCTGGTCTCTCTATCTCTCTCTCTCTCTCTCTCTCTCTCTCTCTCTCTCTCTCTCTCTCTCTCTCTCTCTCTCTCTGCGTTCGATTGAAGCTGGATGCGTCAGACTTGTATCCCGGCCGCCATGATGAAGCCCGCGGTCTTCTCCAGGTCAGGAGTCAGGGGTCCAGTGCCGCATGGACACTAGTCAGTGTAGGTGATCTTCGAGCGGTTAAGGTGGCTCAGCAGTCTGCAGTGGCCGGTCCTCAGTCTGAAGAGGATTGTCTGCTGGTGCCTTTGGAGCTGGTGGATCGGGTCAGCACCACTTTCTGCACCCAGCCTTCTCTTCCACTGGGACCGAACTGGTTGTGAATGATGGTCTTGGCCTCCCTGTAGGTCACGGGGTGGCTGAACTGTTCCATTTTGCTGCCTGCCTTGGAGAGAGCATCAGCGTTTTCGTTGCCCATGATCCCACAGTGAGACGGAATCCACTTAAGCGTAATGACAGACTGTTTTGAGAATTCATGAAGGGCAACCTTGATGTCCTGCATATGTTGTTCACTTCGAATCTTTTATCTGTGTTCCACGTCTCACATTGGCTAAGAAACAAAATAACAAAACCAAACACTTTTCTTTGCTCTACAATTCATCTTAAATTTCATCATTCAACCTTGCATCAATTCTTCTAATATACCCCTGCCAACAGGGCACAGACCAAAATGTGTCCTACAAAAATCACAAAACATCCAAAATTCCTGAACAATGTGTTCCCTAAAGAGTGACTAGAAGGAACAATCACTAAATATCAAACAGTCTCATCCTTCAAAGTGAGATGCAGAGTCGGATAATTCAACCTAAGTGGGGCACAGTAAGGAATCGTGCTTAAATTCAAAATGAAAATGTTCCATAGCTCAGTCTTGCCTATAACTTAATAAAACTTCTCTCATTGTGTTGCACATCCAATAATATGAAAATAAATTTTCCTTTTGTTAGCTCCCATTATCAATACATCACAATTACTCACACATAAAACAAACTTCACGCACAACTTGCGAAATAAAGTAAGCCGAGTAAAAGTAAAGGGCCCAAGTCCGCCACAGGAGCAGAATCAATTATTCACTGTGACAAGGCATGGCACTAGAAGACATGGTACTAAATATCTACCTCCACCACCTTAACCCTTCCCTAACTGCAGTCAGGCACTTATCCACACCTGGGCGGAGTGAGAAAATTGGCAACGATTTTCTTTATATTGCAAAAGGAAGCTAAGGCTTAAATACAACTTTTTCCCAGACACGGTTCATAATCAACCACACGCGAATGCGTGCACATGCGCATGCACTTAAGAACACACATATAGTGAATACTACATTGTTCACCCTATACAGACCCCAGAACAGCCAAGTATAACCTTAATGAGCTCAGATATTACTGAACCCTCAATATCACACATAGTACCCCCCCCCCCCCCCTTTATTACAACTTACAGTCTAACCAATAACTACACATTCAAATGACCAACAAATAAAGCACACTCAAACTATGAACAAACTACAACATTTACTAAATATACGTAGAATTATTCACACACAAACTATAAACAACTCACAAAATCAGCACAACCACCTGGCTAATTTTAACACCTACTCTTACACTCCAAACAACAACACAGATCCCACTACAACTAACTCAAATCTCAACATAACCTCCCAACACACCTATCTGCCATATGAATCAAACTCAAGCCACACCCGTATTAACATAACCACATTTTCCTTTTAAACATAGCTGTACAAGACACAATTCTGAACTGCCTACCACAGTCAGCACACACAAACACCGATTGCCAGGAATACCATGGCACAGGCCCTACGAGGGCATTCACGTCACTAGCTGACTATCAGCCTACACCACACTACACCAGCCCAAACGCTGGGACCTGCTTAGGCAGCCAAAGTTAGGCTATAGACGCGACAAGTTAATTCAACACCAAACAACTTCACCTTTTGATTTCTGTTTAAAACAGGAACCTACCCATAAACAACGACGACCCCTCTCTAAGCTCGTGAACTTACTACGTCATATCACTCCTCCTTACCTTATACGCCCGGTACGATATTACTCCTGCATATATCTCACGTGATCTTACAAATCGCTATGGCTATACAACCTTTCCTCCCCTAACACTCGCCCTACTACCTGTCAACGTACATCTGCCTGGAGAAAGATTTCTTTTTATTCCCTCACACAGCCACCATTTAAGACCTGCAAGCAATTGAATAATTTCATACTCGAACTGATCAGGGTGACACTATCTCTCTCTCTCTCTCTCTCTCTCTCTCTCTCTCTCTCTCTCTCTCCCCTCTCTCTCCTGAACACTTAGAGCCCAACTGAGGAAAAACGAAATACAAGCACATGAGCACAAGTGCTTCAAGAAACTTTTAAGCATCCCTATACAAAACAAGAACAAATACATCAGAGAACAGATCACAATATATGCTGATCAAGCAAAAATCACTCCTTCCAGCTGTCGTACACTGGAAACTTCTCGGTATGGTCCGGTCTGGTAACATCGTTCCCTGCTCGAAACCACCTTTTTAGGGAACTGTAGTGGATAAGCGTCCCAGAAGCAGACAGAGAAAATCACGGCTGGCCAACATCAGGGAATGGGACTGGACGTAGCATGGATGATTGATTAGCATAACGGAAGGCAGAAAGCGAGGGCTCCACATGGCTGTAGAAGCATCCAACATGTCACCCCAACTGATGTCTCTGATGCCTACGGGACGATGATGGTCACACACACATACGCATGAGCATGCATCTCGCACACATCAAACACAAAAATCGATGTCCAGTCTCAAGCTACTCTCTCTCTCTCTCTCTCTCTCATGAAAGGAACAATACTGCATGTTCTGATCCATTAATCGTTGTCGTTATATTGAATTAATGCTTCCCCTCATAAAGAGCCCAGGCCTGCATATGAATATAATATTTGAATCTAGAGCATCCTATGAGTCAGTCTCTCTCTCTCTCTCTCTCTCTTATATCGGGGGTCACGTCACGTGCAAGATGGCGGCGAGCAAGGGTGTTTTGATCCAAGTCGTCAGCAAATATTCCCAGTTTTCTGCAAGTCTTCTGAATTTAACCTGACATAGTCAGTACGAGTAGAACGGTTAAATGTGTGCTAGCAGTGAAACATCATCTGAATGATAGAACTTCAGTGCTGGAGGGCCAGAATCGGCGTTTTTCAATAATGCCGTCTCTTCCGGCTTCTCCCGTCAGCGAGTGTGTGTTCTCACTTCAAACAGTGTACTAACAGTGCAGCTGAGGTGTCGGTATGTAAAGTTCTAGCTATGTTCTTCTCTCGTTTTTGAGTGCTTGCGGCTGTTTTCCTCTTTATCCAAAGAAATGTGGAACATGTGCTAGTGGGGAGAAATGTGGACAAGTGAACACAGATCTTTCGGGAAACTATGTGTTGTGACAGTGGTGTGTCGGAGGTCAGTGGCAGTTTGTGTTCCGCTTCAGTGTTCGGCACGACTCCGGTCGCCGTGTTGTGTGCTGTGAACGCCATGCACTCAGCCTGCAGACTGCTTTTTAAACGGAGATGTGGAGACGAACCCTGACCCCACACAGCATGACAAGGATATCCAAAGAACGGACGAGGTTACAACTGCACCGACTACATCAGCAGTCGGGACGTAGCACAGATCCTCCAGGCCATGAAACAGCAGACTGACCAGCAAACAGCTTGGAATGGAAGCGACCTGAGCGAAATTAAATCGGAACTGGATCTTGTTAAGGAAAGGTGCGAGGAAATTAACATACATTGTGTTAGAATGGAGAAAGAACACCAGAAATTGACTTAAGTTGTAAGTAAGCGACGCTGTTGCTGACATCGGCGATCTTCATGATGAAGTATTGGAGGAGAGAGAGAGAAATAACCAACAGTCTGAACTGTAGTGTACAGGGGATGAAGCAAGAAATGCCACAGCTGAAGGGAAGTAGATAGGCTGCTGAGAGAATATTCCAGACGAGAAAATCTGCAGATGTTGGGCTCCGCCCACGTGACCAGAACGAAGACGGCGGTGACTCATGTGTTAGGATTGTGCTAGACATGCTGGTGTCAGATGATAGGGTGTGGTCGCCAGATTACATCGTTAGGGCGCACCGAATAGGATATAGTTGGGAAGGACACCCACGACCAATGATCGTACGTTTCACCCGATGGAGAGACAAGAGGATTTAAATGACTCTCGGGTAAGACGCAAATTTGAGGAAAAGGGTGTACGAGTGTCCAATGATTTAATGCGTTCGCAAGCCTCCATCATCACACAATCTCGTAAAGAAGGCAAGAAGGCCTATTTCAGTAGAGGAAAGTTTGTGATCAGCCCCTTGCTATCCGATCCTAAGACTTTTGTTCAAGCTGCATCGAAAGGCGTGACAAATACCTCATTGACAGCAGACGACACACGAACGATAGCCTTCGTGATAGCAGGTGTGGAAGGTCAAGGCCAACAGGAGACAGTCAATCACGGCGCGGGATCCCTTCTGGTGACTTTGGCGTGACGTCATTCGGCTCTCGGCGGCGGAGCGGATTGGTTATACAGGGTTTGCTTTCACCACGTGACTCCCGGGTCAGCGGCGGGAGATGGCGAGCCAAGTCTGCCAGCTGTGGTGGGACAACACTGGCGACGGGAGCAGTCCACGCGCTACGAGTTCTGGCCAGACAACAGGCAAGCAGACGGGACTGCGCGGCTGTTTTCGGAAACCGTCCAACAAGTCGTCCCCAGTTGGTGAGAGTGGCAGTGATCGAAAGAAATAGGACAGGCTAGACCATCCAAATGAATGGACTTTAATGATAATGTTGAAAATCTATGAAGCAAGTTAAGTGATTTATCTTTTACTAACAACATCATTTCCTTTGACTTTGTGTCTTACCGAACTGGCATGAGAACATCAAACAACGGACTGGACTCCATACACGTGAACTGCTGCCGGCGGCTGCTGAAGAAAGATGGAGAGGGGAGGTTGCGTCTGCGGTCCTCGGATTTCCCCAACGACTACTTCTGTAGTTATGGGCCTGAGGTGAGGTGAGGTGAGGTGCTACCGAAACATTCTGTGACACAAGCTTTCAGTATGATGATATTTTTCCTGATCATGTTAAATTCAAAGCAACAGCAATTAAACTTTCCCATCGGGGCAGACATTCAGGAGGTGTTTTTGTAGCCTACTGATGAGGAAAAGAATTAGCAATTATGTGAAAGAGATTTAAGTGGATTGTAATAAATTGTGGCTGTTAAAATAGATAAGCATGTGTTTGATGTGTATAAAAATGTAATAATCAGTAATCAGTTTGGTGTGTTGCCCCTGAAGGATCATATGTGTGTGTGTGTGTGTGTGTACTCCTTCAATGATCACTTCTTAAATCTATCTGAGTCCAATGCAAAATCGGATATTGCGCACCCCGCGGAAAACTACACTGCCGCTTGATGTCTCCAAACATTCTGCAACAACAGACTCAAAATGAATCATTCACTCAAAATACCTCCGCTTGCTGTCCCATGAAATTGGCACTCTCATTACTGACCTCAAGAACAAAAAAATCAATGGGACCTGACAAAATATATACTTTCTTTTTTAAAAACTGGCACTCCCCAATGTAGTTGAACCCCTAACATTTATATAAAACATCTGTATATAACAAGGCAAAGTCCCGCCTGCCCTTGAATCATCTCTGTGGTATCAAAGACACTTGAAAAACATGTTCATAAAATATCTCATAAACTTCTCCACTCCTTTCAATCGGGTTTCTGCTGTCAGCATTCTTGTCAAATTGCCTTAGTCTTTTTATAACATTTTTTTTTTGTTTTTATTTCGTCTGGTTCCGGTAACGCTGCAGTTTGTTTCATTTGCTTTTTGTACTTTTTCCTTCACTGCACTTTATTTGTCTTGTTTTCCTTTTTTGTATTTGTCATCATGCACAACTCCTCCTCCTCCTCCTCCTCTACTCCTCTACCTTCCCCTCTTCCTTACATTTCTGCCTCAACTACTTTCTCAAGCCTGACTTTCCTTCCCATTTTCCTCCTCTTGTTCTCTCTTACGCTAAAGCCACTTTCTCTTGCACTAGAACTTCCAGCCACCTGTCTTTTCTCCGGCACTGTCTTCACCATCGTATTATTTCTGTAGGATTTAAACTTACACATTCTCCCTCTGACCTTAACAACAAGTTCCTGCGTTCTAAAACTAACCAAATTTTGCAACAAGCAAGCTTTCAACACATGAAGACCCACATTCAAGCTCTCTGCACCAAACTCCATCGCACCCAGCACACACTATTTATTACTACTGACAAAGCACTCACACACGCACACTCAACCCCTCTTCTATCCTGTATCTCAAAATCAGTCATCAACCTCAGCACACTACTCTTCCATCACCTACATAAAAACAGAATAAAATTCTGAAATTTTCCACTGCTAACCACCCTGTTAAGGTTTCCTTTCCAGTTCCTCCCGCAGCTGCCTTCGTGCGCACCAGTCCTGTTCCTGCCTCTGCCACCCCTTCACCCCCTGGAGGCCTGCCGCCCCCTGGATCTCCGACTGACACCCTCACTTCCCCGCCCCGCTCTGTTGATGCTCCTCCTGCGGCTGCCCCCTTGCGTACCGGTCCTGTTCCAGCCTCTGCCACCTCTTCCCCCTGGACGTCTGCAGCCCCCTGGGATTTCCTACAGACACCCCTCACCACCTCGCCTCTTTCGACTGACAACACACTTGATAAACTGGTACAGTGCATACCTTCTCCTCTCCATCAGTCTGCCTCTGAAGAATCTGTACTCTCTAGGGGTCTCAAATTCATCCCTAGGAAGCCTTCCATCAACAAGTATGACGTCATCCATGACTGAGAACGCTTCTTTCGTTCCTTGAGATGGATGGCCGTGCTTGGTCACCCTCCTAAACGTACCTTCAACCCTGACGATGATGTATTTCACAAACTTTTCCACATCCCTGTCTACCGAGAACCACCCCGTGAAGTTGAATGCTACATTAAAACTTGCCTCTCTGAATTATGCAAACTTAAATGCTCCCCCAGCACGATTTCCAACCTTACCCCTACAGAAATTCAAGTTCTGGAGTCCCTTCGCAAGAGGGATGACATTGTCATCAAACCAGCTGACAAAGGTGGTGCGGAAGTGTGTGGGACAGGAACATGTATATAGCAGAAGCTCAGTCTCCGACAACTCAACGATCCCACTAGCTACCAGAAACTGGAACAGCCCACCCTCCCGGTAGACCATAAACCTATTACCAAAACCATCAAGGACGTTTCAAAATGGAGTGACTGATGGCGAAGAACGAAGCAAAATTTTAAAGAGAGGGGGGTTAGTTACCGCCAAGGACACTGACAAACAAAGCACAGGACAAGACACGATGCATTACGACCTCTTGGGTCTTCTTCAAGCAAAAAACAGATCACATTTAACATTTAGGACAGTACAAACAAAGAACGAAATGAGACTTATCTGTTGTCCATGTGGTAGGGAGAATGGCCGCCAGACAGAAACGACAGACGGGATTATGGGAGAGGAAAAGGGGGGGGGGGGGGTGGAGGTAGGGGAGGAGTGAGGCGATGGGGTTGTAGTTAGTTTAGTGGGGGTGGTGTGATATATGTGTCGGTTGTGGTTAAGATGGATTGATATATGTTTTTTTTTTTTTTTAATTAAAAAAAAAAATAAATAAAACATAAAATAAAAATAAAAAAAAAAAAAAAATATATATATATATATATATATATATAGAAGGGATGGTAATGATAATAATGATAGCCTAGTAATTATAATAATAAGTAGGAGAATAAAATGAGAGTACTGTAATTAAGAAAAAAATTAAATGAATAAAATAGATAAATGATTTCGCTGGGTGATGAAGGAGGTGGTAGTAGTAATGTGTGGGTAGTTGTGAAAGATGTGTGGTAATGTTAATAAGGGAGGGAAGGGATGGAAGATTAATGGGTGGTAATGTATATTTGGGGGTGGGGGTGGGGGAAGAAAAAAAAAGGGGGGGGGGGAGAAGGGTAATGTGTGTGGGGGGGGGGGGGGGGCAAGAGAAGGAGAGCTCATATCTCTCATTCCTCTATGATGTGAGGGGTGGGTGTGGGAGGTTGGGAGGTCGATACAAATAGTGTTGCTGAAAAAGTAAACAATGCTGTGGGATGATGTTCATTGTAACAGGTGAAATAATGTGTTGGCATTAATATGTTGATGTTGGTTGAGAAAAGATAGCAATGCTCAATGAGAAATAGGGTATCATGTGGTACACACACACACACACACACACACACACACACACACACACACACACACACACAAAGTGGGGGGGGGGGGGGGGGCAACAACCACATGTAAACAGTATTCTGGGTGAGTTATGATCATAATGAGACTAACTGTGGAAAGTCGTCACACACATTCCACACACACACACACACACACACACACACACACACACATATATATATATATATATATATATATATATATATATATATATATATATATATATACACACACACTCACTAAAAGAAAAATTATCATGAATCAGTCACTGATGGGTGATGATCGAGTGAGATCAACAGTACTATAGGAGGTCTTCTCAGTTCACTTAGGCAGGAATCCTGGAGGTACTGGCAAATGCTGCTGTATGGTGAAGGCCTTCCAGTGGTCAGTAAAGTTTTGCACTCATTGGTGTGTTGGCAGGCTAGGTTTCTACTTTTGGTGTTGTTGGGAATGTTCCACTGTCACTAGGGCTGCATGGATAAATTGAAGACTTGCCAGTGTAGAATATTGTACAGATGTGATGTCACAGTCTGGAGTGTCCTGTTCTCAGTCTCACAATGATGGTCTTCTTCGTTTACTCAGGCAGGAATCCTGGAGGTACTGGCAAAGGCTGCTGTATGGTGAAGACCCTCCAGTGGTCAGTAAAAGTTTTGCACTCACTGGTGAGTTGGCAGGCTAGGTTTCTAGTTTGGCTTTAGCTGGGAATGTTCCACTGTCTTTGGGGTTGTACTGCATTGACAGATTGATTTCTCACAGGTGTGGGAATATAGTGGACCTGTGATGTTAAAGTCTGGAGAGCCCCATCCTGAGTCTCACAATGTTCATTGGTCTGATCTGGCATCCTGTAGTATGCATCCCTCTTGTTGAAGGCTGGGTGCTGCTCAAGTCATCCTCCTATTTGTCTCCTTGGAAATACTTCTGATTTATTCCAAGGAGGCTATCTTTTACAGTTGGGGCTGCTGTCGTCCTTCCTTTGTCTATTGGTCAGCTTCTTCATTTCCATATATAGTGCAGTATGAGGGTGTTCACTGGATGGGAGTATTTTCAGTAACTGATAAATGGTAATCATTTTAGATCAGTAGTACCATATGATGATGATTATTGTAATATAAGTGGAAAAATGTAGTGGTGATAGTGCAGTTTTGGGGGTTAAAGGAAAAAAATATAAATCACCTGTGGGTGATGCTCATTGGCTTGGGTGAGATCAATAGTACTGTAGGATGATGGTCATTGTGGTAAGTGGAATAATAAGGTGGCATTAGTATAATATTGCAGGTGGGGAAAGAGGGTGGGGGGGTTAGGGGTAGATGACTGATGGGTGATGATCATGGATCATCTGAGATAAACAGTACTGGAGGAGGATGATAATTGTTGTATAAGTGGGATAATGTTGTGGCACTGGTGTAAAATGCTGGGGGGGGAATGGGGGAGGTGTTCAAAGATGGGTGGATGATGATCATGGTCAAGGTGTAGGTGTGATCCATAGTGGTGTAGGATGATGGTGATTTTTGTAAAAGGAGTTGGGTAGTGTATTGGCAAGTATGATAATGCCAATGGGGGAATAAAGGAAATGGTCAATGACTGATGGATGTTGATCACTGAGATGAGATCTACAGTACTAGGGTGGTGACCATTGTCATAAGTGAAATAATGTGGTGGCATTGATGTAGTAATGCCGGTTGGGGGTGGGGGGAAAAAAGGAAAAAAAAAATTGGTGATTCATGGATAATTGGTCATTGTCTTAAGTGGGACAAACAGTGATATAGGATGATGATCATTGCCATAAGTGAAATAGCATGATAGCATTGGCATGATATATGCCAGTTGAGTTTTTAAAAAAATAAAACAATCTTGGAGGGTGGGGGGGGGGGGGGGCAATGATCAATGACTGATTGATGGCGATGGTTGTCATACATGAAATCATCACCATCTCACACACACACACACACACACACACACACACACACACACACACACTGGTACATACGTACACAGGCACATCCACACACACACACACATATGCACACATATACATATGCCAAAAAAAAGGGATTGGTATACACAGGTCATTTTATGAGTGGTGGTAATAATGATAGTGGTCATATATGGGAATCTGTGTTTAAAAAAAAAAAAAAAAAAACTTTATACACACACACACACACGCACACGCACACACACACACACACACACACACAGCAAACACATGTACATACATCTAAGCATACCTATATGTAGAGGGAGAGGGGAGACACAAGCCTCTTAGTATACTTGTACACAGAGAGGTGGGGTGGGGGAACATAATGTGGACAAAGGAAGGAAGTGGTCAGTGAGAAAAAAAAAAGGAACGGGGGTGGGTGGGGGGTGGGCACTGTAAGTTAATGTGGTGTGAGTGGGTGTGTGATTTTGTGAAATACATAGTGGGTTGCTGTTGAGGTTGTGGACAGGTGTGATCATGTAGTTGTGTTAGGATGCTGGTGTGATATGGGGGTGAAGGGGAAAGAGCGGGGCGTTAGAGGGGGAGGGGGGGGTTGAGGTGGGAGGGTCAACTACTTGGCCTACCCTTCTGATAGGGGCTTTGGGGGAGGGGAAGGGGGAATATTGTGGGGGGGAGGGAGGAGAGGAGTACGGGATAAAATCAAAGGGTAGGCAGTTGACTGGATATGGCATGGGGGTGTGGTGGAAAGCAGAAGGTGAAGGAGGGTGGCTGTAAATTTAGTAGGAAGTAGGAAGCGGGTTGTGTGTGTGTGTGTGTGTGTGTGTGTGTGTGTGTGTAAATATATAAAATGAAATAAGTTAATTGAAGTAAAAGAAATAAAGTAAAACATATTGATAAAAAAAAGTTATATATATATTTGTTTAAAAACAGAATGGTAAAAGGAAGTTTTAAAATCGACAGGTCTGTTTCGAGCGCTGGCTCTCCTCGGATGAGGAGAGCCCGCGCTCGAAACAGACCTGTCGATTTTAAAACTTCCTTTTACCATTCTGTTTTTAATAGATGTTGCTCCCCAAGGGGTCGAGCATTTTAAGAATTTTATTAGGCATTTTAGTGGTATTTTTGATATATATATATATATATATATATAAGTATATATATAAATTAATAAAACAAAATTAAGATTAAATAGATGGAGGGTGGCTGTAACTTCTGTATGAAGTGAGTAAAGGGGGATATGGTGGTGTTGTGTGTATATGTGTGTGTGTGTTGGTGGAAGATATTGCCAACTGGAGTTGGAAGTGGTGGGTATGTATGTTAGATTATTGTTGGATATTCATGCCTTGGGGGTGAAGTGTGCCCAGTTTGGCAATGAGATGGGGTTCTTGAGTTGTGCATTCAAAGCTGTCACTCTGTGACTGCCAGAGTGCCAAGACTTTGACATGGTTGATGCTGTGTGGTGTGTGGTTGAAATGTAGGGGCGACGAGTTTGGGTCGGTGGTGGCGGATATCAGCCGGATGTTCAGAGATGCGTGTCTCAAGTGTCCATGATGTTTCACCGATGTAGATCTTGCCACACAGCTGGCAGTGGATGGCATATATGATATTGCGGGCTCTGACATGAGAATGTGCGTTTGACTGTGAAGGTGTCTTTGGGGCCCTGTAAGATGGTGTCTGGTTTGGTGAAGGGGCAGATTTTGCAATTGGGTTTGGAGCAGGGGTGGTGTAGCTGTGGAGGTCCTGTTCAAATTGGACCGCATGAGGAGGTCTTTTAGGTTTTCATCACGTTTGAACGTGATCATGGGTTTGGTGTGGAAGGCGGGCTTTGTGGTTATGTACAATGTGCCAATGGATTTGAGTATCCTACAGATGGGGAGGGTGTGTGGGTGGTACAGGAGGTAGGCTGTGGGTCTGTCTGTCTTGGTTGGATGCTGGGTTTCCAGAGCAGATGTTCTGGATACGGCTATGGTGTGGCGGAGTGCTGCATTGATGATGGAACTGGGGTATCTGCGGTTTGTGAAAAACTCTGACATTTTGGCTGCTTGTATAGTGAAGTCTTCCTCGCTGGAGCAGAGTCTGCGAAGACGGAGAGAAATTGTGAGTATGGGATGCTGTCTTTAGTGTATGGGGTGTGGGAGGATGAATAGTCAAGGTATGCAAGTGCGTTGGTGGGTTTGTAGAAAATGGATGTTTTGAGTAGGCCATCTTCAAGGGAGATGGTGATGTCGAGGAAGTTGACGGACTGCGAAATGGTGTAGGTTAGTTGGATGGATGGATGGAAGGTCTGGGCAAAGTTGAGGAAGTTGAGGAGGTCTTGTTTCTGCATGGATGTGGCTCCCAGTCCATCATCGATATACCTTTTGTATAATTCAGGTGTGGGGCCTGTGTATGTGTTAAGTAGGTGGTGTTCCAAGTGTCCCATGAAGAGGCACGCATGGGATGGTCCCATTTTGGTGCCCATGGCAACACCACTAATTTGTGAAAATGTGTGATGGTTGAATTGAAAAGTGTTCAGGGTGAGGACTAATTCTGCAAGTCTGACCAGTGAGGTGTGGGAGGTGTTGTTGTTGGGGGGGGGGGGGGGGGGGGGGCCGTTTGTCAAGGAAAAATGAGAGGGCCCTCAGTCCATCAGCATGAGGGATGGAAGTGTACAGTGACACCACGTCAAGTGTGAAGAGGAGGCTGGGTTGAAAAGTGGGGTCTGTGTTGTATGAATTGATCATGATGAGTGTGTGGGTTGTGTCGTTGAGGTATGTGGGGAGGCTTTGTACTATGGGTTGAAGGAAAAGTCTAAGTATTGTGAAATGTGTTCAGTGGGGAAGCTGCAAGCAGAAACGATGGGTCTGCCAGGTATGTTCATTTTGTGTATTTTGGGGAGTAGGTAGAAGGTGGGCTGTTAAGTGTCTGTCACGATGAGGAGTTTGGCTGAAGTGGGTAAGTTGTTGAGTTTGATTTTCTTCTTTGATTGAGTTGGCGATGAGTTTCTGGTGTTGTGAAAGGGGCGATGTTGTGAGTGGTGTGTAGAAATTTGTGTTTGACAGCAGTTTTTTGTGCTTCTGTTATGTATAGTTGTTTGTCCCAAACTACAACTGCACCACCCTTGTCTGCTGGTTTGATGACAGTGTCCTGTCGTTCTCTTAGTGATATGAGGGCTTTTTTTTGCTGGTCTTGTGAAAGGTTGCAGTGTCAGGTTTGGATTGATCCGGCTGATGTCTATTTTGCATTTTTTAATGTAGAGTTCAACTTCACTTCACAGCAACACACCTGTCACAACTACCCACACATAACTATACCACCTCCTTTATCACCCAACGAAATCATTTATCTATTTTTATTCACTTAAAAATTTTTTTCTTAATTACAGTTACTCTGGATCATTTTTATTCTTCTACTTATTTATTATAATTACTAGCACTATCATTATGATTACTATACCTTCTATATATATTTTTTTTTTCATTTTTCTAAATTAAATATATATATATATATATATATATCTCAAACCCCCCCCCCCCCCCCCCCCCCCCCCCCCCCCCCCCCTCTTACCATTATTATCAATCCATCTTAACCACAACCGTCACATAGATTATTACACACCACTCCACAAAACTAGCTACACAACCCCATCGCCTCACTCCTCCCCTTCCTCCACACACCCCCCCCCCCCCCCCCCCTCCTTTTCTTCTCCATAATCCCCTTTGTCGTTTCCGTCTGTCTCCCTACCACATGGACAACAGATAAGTCTCTCTTCGTTCTTTGTACTGTCCTAAATGTTAAATGTGATTTTTTTTTTTTTTGCCTGAAGAAGACCCAAGAGGCCGAAATGCATCGTGTGTTGTCCTGTGCTTTGTTTGTCAATGTCCTTGGCGGTAACTAACCTCATCAAGGACCTTGTCAAAAAAGGCCACTTACTTCCTACAGCTAAACTGTTGATCAAAGTCAAGACCAGAGAGTCCATTTTCTACCTTCTGCCTAAAATTCACAAGGCCAACACCCCTGGTAGACCCATCGTCTCGGCCTGCAGTTGCCCCACAGAAAATATTTCCGAATACCTTGACTCCATCTTCCAACCCCTCGTTCAAGACCTGCCTACGTTCATCAAGGACGCTACTCATGCTCTCTGCCTCATCAGTGACCTCCACCTAATCCGAAGTTCCAGCCTAAATGTTTAGTCACTCTCGCAAGCACTGCAAGCCCTGTCATTTTTTTTCTCAACCAAAGAAAAGACCCTTCCCCTGCAACCACCACCCCGCGAAACTTGTCCTAACCAACAACACCTTTATCTTCCTTGGCGACACTTTCAATCAAATCAGTGGTGTCGCCATGGGCACCAAAATGGCCCCAGCTACACATGCCTTTTCATGGATACTTTGAACACAACTTCCTGCAACAATACCATGGTTCTATCTCTGAATTCTATAAACGCTACATCGATGACGGACTTGGTGCCACCTCCATGCCCATCAGTGATCTCCATGTCTTCATCACAGCGGTCCAGAACTTTCATCCAACAATCAAGTTCACCTACGAAATATCTGGAAAGTGCATCACTTTCCTTGACATGAGTCTCTCCATCACTGATAGTGGACTCTCCACTTCCATCCACTACAAACCTACGGACTCACACTCTTATCTCGACTACAGATGGTCACACAATCCCAGTACAAAACCAGCGTACCCTACTCTCAGTTCTTGAGACTCCGCAGACTCTGCTCTGAGAACTCTGTCTTTGATGTAAAAGCCCTTGAAATGAAACAGTTCCTTGAATGCCACTACCCCGAAGACATCATTGATCGTGCTCTCCAGAAAGTCCAGCTCATCACCCGCCTACAAGCTTTGGAACCGAAACCCCAGGAATCAACTGGAGACAGACCTGTTGTCGGCCTGCTCTACCACCCTTCTGTCCACCAGGTGCGCAAAATTCTCCAAACCAACTGGAACATCCTTCAGTCTTGTGCTCACTCAGCTAAGTTTTTTTTTCCCAGCCCCCTCTAGTTGCCTACAAACGGGACAAGAATATCCGTGACATGCTAGTGCGTTCCAGTCTCCAGCCTCACGGACGTAAATCTTCTGTAGGCACAAGCCCGTGCAATCTACCCAACTGCAAGACCTGCCCCTTCATCTGTACTGCTTTTGAAGTGAAAGGACCCATTTTACGCATGACTGTCTCAAAATTCTTCAACTGCCAAACCTGATCTACATCATTCACTGCACCGTTTGCTCTAAACTTTACATTGGCGAGACCGGACGGACTTTGACTGTCAGATTCAAGGAACACGTTGCTAACATTAAATACAACGGGACAAACAGTAGCCAAGCACTTCAACTTCCCCCAACCATTCCGCACACAATGCAAGAGTGAAGGGCTTGTGACTCATGAAAAGTAGTGACTCTAGAGACAGGAAGGATATGGAGTTTCTGATTCAAAAATGGGCACCAGAAACCCAGCTGGTATCGATGAAAAAGCGTAGCAATTCTCTGTACTTACTTTTCCCAAGACAAATCAGGTGGACAATGCCCCTATTTTTCCCTTTCCCTTTACAAATTACCTGTGCATGGTTGATCTGCATCAGTGGTCTCTTCGTTACCTTAGAGCCGAGCGCCTACTGGGATGATCGTTTTGAGAGCGTATATCTTTTGCCAGGAGTTTCTGAGTAGGGTTAGCTCCCCAGTCTCCTGTCTTTTTTTTTTTTTTTTACTTACTTTTGTATCTAACCCTCTCCTACCTACCCACCTTGGTCTCCATCTTTTTCCCTCGCCCCTCCCCTCCTCTTCTCTTTCTTCCCTTCTTTTTCCCCTTCCCCCCCCTTTCACACCCCCTTTCATCCCCTCCTTACCCCCACCCCCCTTTCCCTCTCGCTCCTTTCCCTCCTCTGTCCTGGTTCCTTTTCAGTCGTCTCCCAGTAGGGCTCCTTCTTCCTGTGCGTTTCCTTCCTTTACATTCCTTCTTACTTCCTGTCTCTCTACTTTTGTCCGGTCGCCCCCTTAGTAGGGCCCTTCTACGGGACTTCTCGAGGCTTCTCTTACTCATCTCCCCTTAGATTTTTTTTCTCAGGCATCTCTCTTTTAGGGCCCTCATATGGGTTCTCTCTTTACGTCTCTTCCTACTACTTTCCTTCCCCCCCCCCCCCCCCCCCCCCCCCCCCCCCCCTCCCCCCCCCCCCCCCCCCCCCCCCCCCCGTCCCCCCCCGTTGTTTAGCGCCTGTTATCATGACCTCATATCTATCTTGCGTTAATGCTCTTTTTTTTTTTTTTTTTTTTTTTTTTTTTTTCTGTTTCTGTTGCGCCACCATAGCACCACCTACCTCCCTATTCTACCCAAATGTCTTAATGTATGCCTTGTTTGTATATTTTACTCTCCACTGTAAACCCCCCCCCCCCCCCTTTTTTTTTTTTTTCTTTAGGTTTGTGTGTGGTGTGTGTGTGTGCGTATGGGTGTGTGTATGTGTGTGCGTGTGTGTTCGTGCGCGCGCGCGTGCGCGCTTGTGTGTGTGGTTGTGTGTGTGTTGCGTGTGCGTGTGCGTGTGTGTGTGTGTGCCCGCGTGCAAGAGCTTTTTCAGGGGGAGGGGGGGCTGCAGCTCTTAGCTGCGTATGGCGGGGTTTTTTGTTTTTGTTTTTCTTTTGTTTTTTTTTTTTTTTTGTCGGGGTTCTTCCGTTTTCCCCCTCTCACCCCTTGGTGCTTGGGTAGGGGCAACCTACCCTAGGGTCAGACTTGGGTCGGGTGCTTTAGGCGGCTGACCCCCTTCCCCCCCCCCCCCCCCCCCCCCCCCCCCCCCCCCCCCCCCCCCCCCCCCCCTGTCATTCACAATGCTTCCTTATACATATTGTATTCTATTTATTGTGTTTTCTCTTGTTCATTTCATTCATATGCAACACACCATCTACATACAATCACACCACCCTCCCCCTCCTGTCACTCTCCTTCCCCCGTCCCAGTCCTCTCTCTCTCTCTCACTCTCCACTCTTCCTCTACTTCCATTCTCCCTCCCCCCCCCCCTCTCTCTCTCTCTCTCTCTCTCTCTCTCTCTCCTCTCTCTCTCTCTCTCTCTCTCTCTTTTCCTCCTCCCTCCTCTCTTAACTCTATCTTCTTTCCTCGTGCCCTATTCCTCGAACTCAACTCACCCTCTCTCCCACTGTCCCTCTTTAAACTTCATTCACCACTTTGGCTTCACAAGGGGAGTATTGCGCATGTTAATGTCTGTACTGGGGTTTTTTGTTTGTTTGTTTGTTTGTTTTTTGGGGGTTTTTTTGTTTTTGTTTTTTGTTTTGTTTTCTTTTCTTTTCTTTTTTTTGTCGCTGAGGAAGGCATATTGCCGAAAATTTCTTGTCCTGTTTTGTGTCGTGCATTAAAACTGCGTTACTTCACACTTTGTTTTGTGTGCTCTTCTCTGCTTTTTTCGTTTGTTTTTATTGTTATTCTCCATATAAAGAGAAAAAAGGGGGGGAGACAGACACACACACCCATACACATAAAAAGAAGCCAAACCAAAAAAAAAAACAAAACCAAACAACAACACTCATAACTACAAGTTAGATACAGAGCAAGAAACAGCCAGACAAAAAAAGCAAACCACACACACATGAAAAAAAAAGAGAGAGAGAGATAGGAGAGTATTTTAGCATAGCAATGTCTATGTGTAAAAAAAAAAAACATGGTTTGATGAAAAAAGAAAACTAATGTGTGTGTGTGTGTTGAGCACCTTTGAATTTTTCTTAGGCTTTTTAGCAGTATTTTTGAGAGAGAGAGAGAGAGAGATTGCAAGATAAATCAGCATGTATACACAAATAGTATAGGAAAAACAGACAGATACACAGACAGATAGACAACACAGATGAACACACAAGCAAAGAAACAGGGTTGAAGATTTACAATAGTTTTGAACACACAAACACATATACCATGAACAAACGGAAAACAATATCAAAATGAAAAAGCAAAAAAACCATTATCACTACAATCATCATACAAAAAAACAACAACAAAACCCAAATAAGACGATATTTGCTTGACAACCGAAAACGAGCAAAGGGGGCATGCACCAAAGATAAAATGTAAGACCTGGTGTCGCATTATAGGGAAACTGAAACATGCATGCATGTCAAGTTCTCACGCAGGTATCCAAGAGGCGAGGGGCACTTAAAAAAAAAAAAAGAAGAAAAGAAAAAAAAAAAGGGGGGGGGGGAGGGGGAGTTGGCATGGTCACTGTGATTCACGTCGTCATTACTAAGGATCTGAACACACCTCACAGCTAAAACTGTGTGGAGAGTGCCAGGCGGTCCGGGGCAGAGGAAAACAACTACTGTGAGTTCTTCAAAATTGTGTCTTTTAATTTTACTCTGTGCACGTGTCACAGGGAACACGAGCAAACAAAAAATCGTTTTTCCTTCCCTTTCCTCCCCCTCCCCCTCCCTTCGCCCTCCCTTCTCTGTTCATGTTATTTTTAAATTGGGCAGAAAAAAGGCAGGAGTGAGAGAGAGAGAGAAGGCACGGGGTGGCGGGCACCACTGTGACACGCATCACATATCACAATTGAAAATTCCACAATCCCTTCGGAAGATGACGGTGTCCATTTTACAAATAATATCTTTCATGACGCTGGTACGTGCAGCCTTTCTCCCTCCACCTCCCCTCCCCCCCCCCCCTCACCCTCCTCCCGAAGCTCCTCACAGCACAGCGTCAATTATCTCGCTTGCAATTCCCTTCCATATAAACAACGACAATAAAACATTTTCACCATTACAAACGTATGTACATCTACAGGATAATCAGCATTAGATTATTCAATGAGAGAGAGAGAGAGAGAGAGAGAAGGGGGGAGAGAAAGAGCCAAGCAGACAGACGAACGGGCAGGCAGACAGAGACGTTGGCAGACTAGCAGGTAATGAGCAGATCAGAGAGGGAGAGAAAGAGAGAAACAGATAGACAGGTACAGACACATACAGACAGACAGAGATAGAGAGGGGGGGGGGGGGGGGTAAACGTTGATATTTCATGCGTACATTCAATAAGCCAATCAACAGTTCCCTCAGAAGATAATTGATTCTACCCAGACAAGGTTTTATAATAGTAACATATACGTTTCTTTTTTTACCGTTCTGTGAATAGCTTCAATAAAATATATCAGTAATATCAACTTCCATTTCCTTCTATTCACCCCTACCTTTCTTTATTAACAAGTAAAAGGCCTCCATTCAAACACAACAAACATGGACACGCCTGTAATTCTATTCCAAACAGAGGGGAAAAAATAATCATTCTGTGCATTGAAAAGCACGTCAAATAAAATTATTCAGCATCTACGTAATACATGAAATAAGAGGCAGAGAGAGAGAGAGGGGGGGGGGGGGGGGGGGGGGGGGGGACAGACAGACAGACATGCAGACAGACAGAAGAGACAAGACAGAGAGAAAGACAAACAGACAGACAGAAAGATAGGCAGACAAGCAGATCATCAAAAGACGAGAGACAGTGAGAGAGAGAGAGAGAGAGAGAGAGAGAGCACGCTGATATTTTATGCGTACATTAATTAAAATCAACGAATCCCTCATGAAACTGTCTAAAGGATTCTACAGAAAACAGGTTTTATAATAATAACATGGATTTTTTTTTTTTTCTTTTTTTTTTTTTTTTTTTTTTTTTTTTTTTTTTTTTCCCCTTTCCGTTCTGTAAATAGCTTTCAATAAAATACAATATCTGTGATCTCAAAGCTCTGTTTCCTTCCATTCGCATGAAAATCACTTGTGGCATTGAAAATCTTACAATATGCAAAGAGATAGCGAGCAATTAAATATTCCGTATGGTAAGAGAGAGAGAGAGACAGACAGACAGACAGAGAGAGAGAGAGAGAGAGAAGAGGAGAGAAGAAGAAGAAAGAAGGAGAGAGAGAGAGAGAGAGCACGTTGATATTTCAATATTTCATAGTACATTCAACATGACTATCAATAATTCTCACAAAGAATGGTCTATTCGACTCGACACATAACAGGTTTCATAACACATAGCTGTCCCTTCTCCCCCCCCCCCCCCCCCCCCCCCTCCCATCATGAAAAAGGAAATGAAAAACTCCAATTGAAATCCAACATCTGTTATCTTAACTATTTCCGATCCACATGAAAAAAATCTCTGACACTGGAAAAACACAGCATCTGAACATTCCACGCGGTAGAGAGAGAGAGAGAGAGAGAGAGAGAGAGAGAGAGAGAGAGAAAGGGTTTTGGTATAATCGCACAGTTAACATGAAAATCAATAATTCAAACCCCCCCCCCCCCAAAAAACACACACACACACACACACACACACACACACACACACACACACACACACAATGATTAGCAAAAATATCACCACGATTGTCTGACATCTGGAAATAATGGTATTTATTACATCAGTCAGACAGACAGGTAGACAGACAGGCAGCGGAACAAACTGATATTATATGTACACATCTTATATGACAATCAGTACTTCCCGCAACAAATGGTCTTGGCCATTCAGTAAGCAGGAACTTTAGTGAAGCATAGTCGCTCCCTTCCCTCTCCCGCACTTCTTCTCGAGAAACAGCTTCCCAAAAAACACAACATCCAAAATCGGTTGCAATAGCCACGTATATACATAAACAATTACCTTTTGGCAATGCAAGCGGACAAAAGAGATCATCAGCACATATACATATACATCATTACTCTATCCTTCCTGATGAATAAAACCTTCCGGCAATGTGGACGAAAGATGGCAAGGGGAGAAAGGAGAGGGTCGCCAGAGGAGATGGGTAATTCTACAACACACACACACACACACACACACACACACACACACACACACACACACACATACATATATATATATATATATATATATATATATATATGTATGTATGCGCGCGAGCGCACACACACACGCACGCACACAGGCACGCAGACACACATACACATTCACGCACGCACGCACGCACGCACGCACACACACACACACACACACACACACACACACACACACACACACACGAGCGCGCGCCTGCACACATGCGCTCGCACATGGACACACACACACACACACACACACACACACACACACACACACACACACACTCATACCGATACGCGCGCGCGCACACACACACACATTCACACACACATATATACACATATAACTGCACGTCGGCACATGTCTGTAGGTAATAATATGCAATCTAAAGTAAATGAAAAATAAACAAACAAATAATTGAAGAATGAAGTAGTCTTGAGAGGTAAACGAAGAAGAGAAGAGGGAGAAAACAAGATGCAAAGCCTATAAACGTACTCCCCTTTTATCCTGAATACGCGTGAATATTCCATAAAGAGGAAAAACCGTCTTGGGCTGGTGTAACCGTTAGTAACGGCTATTCTGGTCAACATCGGCCATCATCTGTGACCTATAATGAACATACTTACAAATTTTCAGAAAGATCAACCAAGTACTTTCTGACATTCCATAAAGAAGAAGACCATCACGGGCCGTTAGTAACGGCTATAATGGTAAACTTAAACATCGGGCATCATCTGTGACCCATAATGAACATACCTACAAAGTTTCAGAATATCGGCCACGTACTTTCTAAGATATTCCATAAAAAAGAAGAACTGTTATGGGCCGTCATAGCCTTTAGTAATGGCTATAACGGTAAAGTAAAACATCAGGCATCATCCGTGACCCATAATGAACATACAAGTTTTCAGGGAGATCAGCCAAGTACTTTCTGAGATATTTCATAAAGAAGAAAAAACCGTTAGGGGCGTTATAGCCGTTAGTAACGGTTATAACGGTGAACTAAAACTTTGGGCATCATCCGTGACCCATAATGAACATACCTACAAATTTTCAGAAAGATCGGCCTCGCACTTTCTGAGATATTCCATAAAAAAGAAAACCATTATGGGTCCTTACAGCCGTTAGTAACGGCTATAACGGTAAACTAAAACGTCGGACATCACCCGTGACCCATTATGAACATACCTACAAATTTTCAGAAAGATCGGCCTAGTACTTTCTAAGACATTCCATAAAAAGAAAAAACAGTTAGGGGCTGTTATAGCCGTTAGTAACGGCTATAACGGTAAACTAAATCGTTGAGCATCTTCCGTCGCCCATAATGAACACACCCACAAATTTTCAAAAAGATCGGCCAAGTACTTTCTGAAATACTCCATAAAGAAGAAAAACCGTTGTGGGCTATAACGGTAAACTAAAACATCGGGTATCATCCGTGACCCATAACGAATATACCTACAAATTTTCAGACAGATCGACGAAGTTCTTTCTGAGACATTCCATAAAGAAGAAAAACCGTTTTAGGCCGTTACAGCCGTTAGTAACGGCTTATACGGTAAACTAAAACGTCGGGCATCATCCGTCGCCCATAATGAACATGCCTAGAAATTTTCAGAAATATCGGCCAAGTATTTTCTGAGATATTCCATAAAGAAGAAAAACCGTTATGGGCAGTTATAGCCGTTAGTAACGGCTATAACGGTAGACTAAAACATCGGGTATTATCCGTGACCCATAATGAACATACCTGCTACTTTTCACAAAGATTGGCCAAGTACTTTCTGTTATATTTCATAAAGAAGAAAAACCGTTACAGGCCGTTACAGCCGTTAGCAATGGCTATAACGGTAAACTAAAACATCGGGCATCATCCGTGACCCATAATGAACATACCTACAAATTTTCAGAAAGATCGGCCCAGTAGGGTTTTTTTTTTTTTTCTCTGGAGCGAGTGGAACACATTTTGACCATGGACGGACACACACACACACACACACACACACACACACACACACACACACACACACACACATACACACACAGCATTCATTCGTTCCCATTCTAAAGTACTCCCTGTTTTATAAGAACTGGGAGTACAAAAAAGGCAACGATTACAATCATACTGAGAATGGAAAGAAAACATAAAAACGGGTGGAAAGGTACTGGGCCGGAACAAGGTTACACCTAAGTTGAAGAGGGAGGTAGAAACGAATATCATGCAAAACATTCATTTACCTTCTCTTTTCCCCCCCCGCCCCCGCCCTCTTTTTCCTTTTTTTTCTCTTCTCTCCCCTCTCTCCCCCCTCTGTCTAGGAAAGACATAAAACATACAATATAAAATATCCGACCATATACATGCTATAAATATGCCAATGCTATAAATATGCTAAGCATTTCACACACACGCACACACAAAAGAATGAAACCCATCCACGTCCGTAATTTTAAACACACACACACACACACACACACACACACACACACACACACACACACACCTTCTGCCCCCCCCCCCCCCCCCCCCCCCCCCCACCCCCTCCCTTTTTTTTTTTTTTTTTTTTTTTAACCTTTCTTTAGGCCATGGCATTTGTGAAAACTGTATCCAAATCAGTGTTTACGTCCACTTTCAAATCCTGCCATTTTTTAGTTTGGCCACCACTTTTCCATTTGACGATCATGCCGAGAGGGTTGCTGAATGTTTATTAGTGTTCAACAGATTGTAGTTGGCCTTCGTCAAGTCCTCGGAAATTGACACACCAGCTTGCTTCAGCTTTCTCCGCTTCTCTCAGCACACACCCTTTCTTCTGACGGGAGAAGAACCTCACGAGTATGGTCTGTGGTCTGCCGGTGCTGGGTCGGCCTGAACGGTGCGCCATCTCAATGTCCTCTGCAGTGACTGGAACCCCTACTCGGTTGGTGAAGACCTCTGTGCACTTTCTGACACAGTCCGCCAGAGTGGCTCCTCCTTCACGCCATGGACCCGAACATTCCACATACGTCCATGTCGTTATGAACAAACCTGTTTTTATTCAGTTCCTTGATCTGCTGATCTAACTGTTGACGTAGATCTTCATTTTCGTCTTTCAGATTGCTCACTTGTGCACGGAGATTGTTTCTATTGGTTTCCAGTTCAAACACGACTCCCTCTAAAATGTCGATCCTTTCGATTAGCCTCGTGTTTAGCGTGTCAATGTCCAACCTGACTTGTCGGTTATCTTCCTGAGTAGAGGCTAGCAGTTCGAGTTTTCTGTTAATTTCATCCAGCTTCTCCTGAACAGCCATGTCTTTCTTTTCACTAGTATCATTCCTATTCACTTTTTTTCTGTGCGAATTGCGCTTTCACTTTTGCTGTGTCCGGACTTGCTGCGATATCACTGACAGAGGAAGAACCGGAAGATTTTCCTTTTCACCGCGTCTATACGTTGTGTTTAGAAACAGAGGTGCTCATATTGAAATCTTGTAATGAAATTCCGCATTATGCTTGATTCTTCATTTTCACAAAAAAGGAAATAAATAAGCAAACAATTGCCTTAGTCTTGTCAAACTGCCATCTCTGCGGGTACATGGTTATCCGCAATGAATCAGAGCAATATAACAGGTGCTGTCTTTCTTGATTTAAAGAAGGCATTTGATATTGTCGAATACAAAATACTTCAAAAATTAACTTTATATCTTCGAGACCAGTACACAATATCATTCTTTGAATCCTATCTGATCAACAGAACACAATGTGTCTTTAGCAATAGCAACTTCTTATCTAAAAAGATTACAAAATTTGGAGTGACCCAAGGTTCTGTTCTAGGGCCGCTTCTATTCTGTTTGTTTATAAGTAATCGCCAATTATCAGTTTTATGTTCGAGTGTCCTGTGTGACCTTTATGCTGATGACACTTCCCTTCATTCCACTGCAGTGGACTTTTAGATAGTCCAACAAACTGTACAGCAAGGTTTAAACGATGTCTGGGAGTGGTGTAATTATAATTCCATGATAGTTCAGTCTCAGTCTGACTTAAGGTGGCAACGCCATAGAACAAGTGCATAAGCCATGGGAGTGACAGTAGACGAGAATCTGAAGTGGCAATCCCACAGTGAATCTGTCGTTAACAAGCTGGCTTGCAGTATCTTCATGCTTAAACAGCTGAAGCCTTATATAAATACAAACGCTCGAACAATCTTTTTTCCAGGCGCACTGTATATCTCACATCAACTATGCATCAGTAGTCTGGGACTGTGCAGCAAAACTTCGCCATAGAAAACTAGATTCAATATTCAGAACAGCTGCAAAGAATATTCTGCCAGATTCTTCCTTATCAACCACCGAAAAGCTGGCTAAACTAAACAAACTTCTACTGCAGACACAACTAGATTTCGACAAAGCTGTACTTATGTACAAAGTACACAATTATCTGGCCCACCATGCCTTAGAGATTTACTTACTATGGCCCTGTGTCAATACAGGTTTAACAATTATAATCTACCACGTACTCGGGTCGACATGTTCAAAACTAGTTTTTCATTTTCAGGTTCATCCGTTTGGAACTGTTTTTCCCCAACCTAAAATTGTGCCGTTCACTGCACACCTTCAAAAAGACCTGCGAAAATACATCACAGACTCGTTGACGTAGACTACACCGTCTCATAAAAGTGTTTTGCAGCAAACATTTATATCATGAACAATTACAGATGTGTACGTAGTTACCGCACTAGTTGTGTCAATAAATGATAACACTTACTACCCTTACTTAGTGAGGAAACATGCTTCTTTTAGAATACTATATTTCGTTTCATGCCAATGCCATCACCATCGTTATCCTCCACTGGTTGCGAACTCCACCAACAATCACGAACACACCGCAAACATCGGCATGTAATACTGTTTACCTAACCACCTTTTTATCTTCCATTGCCAAAAGCTGTCCCACACTACACACCCACCCACTCCCATCCTCCCATGTCTCACGTCCGCCCTCGTCCCCCGAACCCCACCCCCATCCCATCCCCATCCCCATTTGTTGTTGTTGCCTACATCTTATGATTGCACATATATATATGCATGCTTGTATCAAGCTTTTGGATTCAAATGCGTGTATGTGTGTGAATCATGCACTCTCTAACCGTGTGTGCCTGTATTTTTTTTCTCCTTTTTCCTGTTCATTTTTTTTTTCTGTCTTCTTTTTTTCTTTTTATTTTCGTTGCCTTTAAATCTCGGTGTGCGTAACTTAGCGTAGCAAGGACAGATTGGAAGAATAGGTTCTACCTAAAATCTCAATCCTTGTTTAAATTTAAGTTCTCTCTCTCTCTCTCTCTCTCTCTCTCTCTCTCTCTCTCTCTCTCTCTCTCTCTCTCTCTCTCTTCCTGAACACTTGGAGCCAATCTGACGAGAATACAAATCCATGAGCACAAGTGCTTCAAGAAACTTTTTCGCATTCTTACACAAAACACAACAAGACGAACAAATGCATCAGAGAACAAAGTCACAATATATGCTGTCAAGCAAAAATCATTCTTTGCAGCTGTCGAACCCTAGAAATTCTCCGGTAATTTCATGTCTGGCAACATCATTCCCTGCTCCGAACCACCCTTCAGGGAACTGTAGAGGGCAAGCGTCCCAGAAGCAGACAGAGAAAATCACGGCCTGCCAACATCAGGAATGGACTGGACGCAGCATGGATGATCTTTTATTTGCATAATGGAAGGCAGAGAGCGAGGGCTCCACCTGGCTGTAGAAGCATCCAACATGTCACCCTAACGGATGTCTCTGATGCCTGATGATGATCTCCCTCTCTCTCTCTCTCTCTCTCTCTCTCTCTCTCTCCTCTCTCTCTCACACACACACACACACACACACACACACACACACACACACAAACACACATACACCTACACACACACACATGCGCGCGCAAGCGCACAAGCACGCGCGCGCACACACATGCACACATTATTCTGTCTATTGATCTATCTATCTATCTATCCATCCATTCGTCTAAGATAATGCTTTTCTGCATCCTTGACTCCGCGCCTTGAATCCACAATACACGGTAAAATATCAGAAGAAAAACAACTGCCATTTCATATCTGATTTCTTACACATCTTAACAAAGTTACGCTAACGCGAAACTTTTTCGAGCGAGACTGCAGAGGCAATAACGCCACATCGAGTAATAAATATTGGCCATGGCGAGTTTAAATTAAATGACATTTCAAGCTGACCAACAAAAAAAAAAGTTGTATGTGAACACACACAACACACACACACACACACACACACACACACACACACACACACACACACACAAGGCCATCAGAAATAAACCGAGTGACATCAACAGAAGTGTCAGAAAAATGTGAAGAAATCAATGAACGTTGTAGCAAACTAGAAAGTGAGAACACTAGATCAGGTGACATTTCGATCTGAGTGATTTATACGCAGATGCCACGGAAGGCAGAGAGGAATTTGTTAGAATGTGTGATGTGGTGAATGGGCTGAAAGTAGAAATGAACTGAATGGATAATGAGATCGACAGACTTGAGGAATTCTCACGCCGAGATAATCTCCGTATGTAAGGTGTTACTGCTGTTATAAAAGGCGAAAATGAGGCTATGATGAATGTACTAAGACAGTGCGTCAGGCTTTGAATGGACTAGATTGAACCAGGGAGTGGATGAAAGAGGACATAGTTCGGGCACATACAGATGAAGAAGGAAGGCAGGGAAACCAAAAACAATGATTGGTTCAAACGATGGAAAGAGGAAATATTTTATGACGCTGATCAGAGACAGAGAGTTCAGGGGAAAGTTAGAGAGGAGGGGGGGTAAGCTAGTAAATGATTTGACGTGTAGACAAATGAACACAATAGCCAGAGCCAAGAGAGAAGACAAAGTCGCCTTTTTCGTAAAGGGAAAATTAACCATTCAACCTCGTAGATACAAGAACAAAAGTCACGCAGAGGTAACTGCAGAAACGAGTGACAACACCAGAAATAATATTTATCCCCCACTCACTGGGACTCGGACTACAGTCACTCCTCCCCATTCCCCACCCAAGAATTCCCACCCATCGTCGCTAGTCAGTCTCTGTGGGGGATTCCCAACGATGTGACCAGTCCACAGCCAAGGACAGTGGAATCTTCCCAACGGTGACCCGTGTTGACAACTCCAGTGTTAGAGCCCGTGCAACACGCCAGCGTAACGGGGCGAATGTCTACTTCGCTGCTCCTCAGCTTGACAGCAACGTGCGTGGCGGACGACGAGCGTTGGGGCCACGTGCACACGTTAGCGCGAAATCGTCAGGTAGTGAGAAGCGACAAGCGGAGATGCAGCCTAGTTATTTGAATAAATCACGTGCTTCAGCGCGTGGTCGCGCCTTGCGCTCCAGCACAAACTCATGTAAATAGGACAGGTCAGGTCATCACGCGTCTGAACTAAAAATTTTTATTATAATGCTTAAAAAAAACTGTATTAAAAAACTTGCTGACATTTGTTTTCAGTGATACATTAATATCAGTCGCTTTTGTTTGCAAGGTGATAGAAATTCAAATGGCCAATTCGTAACTTGTGTCCCTTTTCTTTTTTTAGATCTGTCATGTATATTGATTACCTGTGCGGTTCTGCAAATAAAGTAATTATCACACAAAAGTTAACAACGAATTTACAAATGACAAACAAAAAGATCAACAATAACAGAGTGTGTAGGTAACAAGGCACTATATGATAAAACCAAACAGAGTTATCAAATGAAAAAGATGCCCACACTTTAAAATTTCTTCACTCACACACAGCAATGTAAAAGGTAATGTGAGGAATACCGTGAAGAAAGTGTTTGGTTGAGAAAAAAAAAGTAGGAGTACAATATGAGTGTACTCCACACGAAAGACACCTACAGCAGATTCTCGCGCACTTCTGCACTGCAGGTTCTCGTGGCACAAAAGGGGAAATCTTTTGCTCCAACACTACACAGGCAGAGTTGATGGTTGATACACAGTGTCAAAGTAAGCACATTTTCAGCAAACCACACTTAACATGTCCTGTAAAGATGAAGCCATACCGATCAGGGGATACATTGGAAGTGTCTGAGCAGCACATGCAAACTACCCCGATAATCTCTCTCTCTCTCTCTCTCTCTCTCTCTCTCTCTCTCTCTCTCTCTCTCTCTCACACACACACACACACACACACACACACACACACACACACACACACACACACACACACGCGCGCGCGCGCGCGCGCGCGCGCGCGCGCGCGCGTGCAAAACTGAGCAGCAAACATTTAAAAGAATAATCGAAAGTCACTGCCATAATTGCCTGTGTGACTCTTTACAAATGTAATTGTTACAGTGTTTAATCTTCGGTATGACAAGCAATTAATCCTAAAACAGGAACTTAGCAAGGGAAAAAAGAAAGAAAAAATGATGTGCCGTTGTGGGGGTTTCTGGATGTTCCTCTTCTGCTGTCCAGCACTTTTTGAGGATTTGCAATGGTCCTGTGACGTTCCTGCCGTATAGCAGCTCGAATGGAGAGAAGTGTGTGGCATTTTGTGGTATTCCCGACACGTAAAGAGCATTGCAGGCAAGAAACGGTCCCACGCCTTGGGCTGTTTGATACACAGCTTCTAAATCATGCTCTTGAGGGTCCTGTTGAACCTTTCGACTAGTCCATTGCCTTGCGCATGGTACGGGGGTTGTGGTCACACACCTTTTATGCTCAGCAATCGATGGATTTCTCGCATGATTTCCGATGTAAACTGTGTGCCCCTGTCACTAATGATTTTCTCTGGTATGCCGAGTCGACTCCACATCTCCCAGAGTGCTTCTGCCGCCGTCACAGAGTTGCCTCCGCATACTTCGTGACGTAGTCTATCATTGTCGGTACATACTTGTGTCCCTTGGTGCTGATGGGGTTGATGGGTCCAATTATATCTACTGCCACTTGTTTAAATGGTATTATCACAATGGGGACTTCTTGCAGTGGTTTCCGATGTAAATTGTGTGCTCCTGTCACCTTTTATGCTCAGCAATCGATGGACTTCTCGCATGATTTCCGATGTAATTGTGTGCCCCTGTCACTGACGATTTTCTCTGGTATGCCTGTCACTGTTCCTCTTCCCATACATCTTTGACATGAGTCACAAGATAGGCAGTGCCTCTGCACATCCTTGTCGATGCCGGGCCAATAGAACGACGCGATGATGCGTTCCTTTGTTTTGTTTGCCCCTCAGTGAACAGGCATGGGTGGGTCGTGTGCCATCTTTTATTATGTCCCTCCTGAACTTTTTGGGTACGACGACCTGGTTCACTGTCCTGTTGCCTATGGAAAACTTTCTGTGCAGAGGATGCCTCTTTTGTAATGATATCGGTTTTTGGCCCCATTGCTCCTGATCATGCCTGGTGTCGCCTTGTGCTGTTTGCTGGCGAGGTTTCCGCAGGGTTACGTCACCTTCCTGTTCTTTCATAAGTATTTGGCGGAGACTTGTTCTCCCATCTTCAGTCCTTGATGAAGTGTGGTCCGCCACACCTGTAACATCCTCTCTGTGCACGTTGTTGGAATGCAGGGGGGGGGGGGGGGGGGGGGGGGGGGGGGGGCTGCTCTTGGTCTCCTCTCGATAGCTGGGTTGCCTCTGTTGCCCGTGTCTCTTTCCTTTCGTCTGGACTGATCCATTCCTTCACCTGATGGACGTGGTGCAGGTCTCCCATAAGTCATGGGTCCATTTCTGTTTTCTTGACTGTCGACAAGAGGTCCATTTGCGAACTTCTTTTTCAGCCATTCTGGACTCGTCGATTAAATCTGCAGCTCTGATGACTTCATCCCGGTTTTGAGGTTCGCGTTCTCGGATGAATCGGGTTTTCACCATACACTGCGTCTCGAGAAGCCTTTCCGTTATGAGCACTTCGTTCAGGTTCTTCTCCTCTTTCCCGGACAGTTCTATCCACCTTTTCAACATGTGGTCTAGTCTGTCCCAATACACGTGATTCTCCTCCCCCTCGCAAGGGTTTGGCTGAACGAAACATCTTCCTGTACGTCACTGCACTGAGTCGATACCTCTTCAGCAGTGCCCTTTTTGGTGGCCTGATAACTCGCGCTGTCTTCGAGGGGTAGCTGGACATAGGCTTTCTCTCTTAAGCAAAGGGGCAAGCTTTGTACCCCATTCACTCTCTCCCATTTGTTGAGTGTTGCAACGCGTTCAAATTGTGCAAAGTATGCCTCGGTGTTGTCCTTCTCTACCAGAAATGGCAATTTGACTTTTGTTGTTGACTTGAACAAGGCTGCTTTCTCTATGGGTATTTGTATTTCCGAATCGATAGTCTTATCTCCAGCTCATGCCATCCGACTCTCTCTCTCTCTCTCTCTCTCTCTCTCTCTCTCTCTCTCTCTCTCTCTCTCTCCACGATCGGCCTGCTCATGATCGGCCTGCTCGGCTTCATGTTCAGCTTTTCTTTGTTCTTCAACATACTCTAGCAGGTCTTTTCTGTTAAGACCGAGGGATTCACCCTCCAACTCGTACCTCAAGAAAGTTAGACCCATATTAGTAGCTACCTGGCGTAGTTGGACCAGATCTCCTTCTGGGCATTGTGTGATAAGCAGTCTGTGTTCACAGGGTTATTCAATAGAAGGTGTATCACATGCTAACAAGAAGTCACAATTAATAAACTACAATAGATATCACTTCACTACTCACTCCTTGTCTGTGTAAGACAATTATACAATTAAAAAGTATGACACTTATATCTCTATACCGTCTTTTTGAGACAGATTCATAACCCATAGAGATATGACAAATCAGACTGTGTCTGAATCAATGCATTTTACAAAAATTGACTTGGGTTTATTTTTACATGTCTCCTGTAATGGATAGGGAAGATAAATGTTGCTATTTAATTTGGATAAACTGAATTTTGAAATTTATATGCTGTGTGTGCCAATGATGTGTCGGGCACCTCCCAACCGCCCACGGTCTGCTGTGTGACCAATTGAGACAGCTGCTACCACTAATCAATTTTGCATGGCAAGCCGCGGATCCAAGATCCCACCGCTGCCACCAATTTGTGTCACACCAAAGCGATGTGAGAGACAGCCTGCCAAACACGCAGCAACAGCCCTGTCCTCACCAGACACGCTGCAAACCATACATTGTTCTACACAACATTTAATATCTGATATACTGGTCTATTTTTTGTATGTTTGCTTGTATGTTTGTTCGTACATAAGGTTGTCCGAAACAGATTCTTATCTTGACGGCGGTCTCGACGCCAAAAACAAAAAAAAAAGGAGACGCAGGCTCCCCAGGGCTTGGTCGTCCGCTCCAGCACCGGTCAAGATTCGAACCAGGAACCACCTTGGATCATGGGTGGTTCACGGAACTAGACAAACGGTACAGTGGAAAAGGTCCCGGCCTCTCCCTAGAGCAGCCCCAGGTCAGATCACTTCCCGTACAGCAGCTGGTCGAAAGGATGGGGCCAGGCAGTTGCCCGAACCTCGAGCTGCAGTCCTCTCCTGTTTGCACTCCTGTGCAACAACGATGGCGCAGTCTGAGTTGAGGATCTTCAAACAAGAGGCTCCAGTACGTAGGCACCAGTAACGGGCAGCCGCTCCACTAAAGAAATCCGTCGATGGTATCAATGTTCTCCACAACAGGCTGAGATGTGTCACTGCCGCGCTTAATTAGTGCGAATTTTGATGAATTTTCTTTATTCTGTATGATTAATTTTGTTACTTAAATGTTTATATTTTCCTTAGAAATTTGGCAGGTAAACACTTCAAAGTAGAGTGTCTACTTTGAAGTGCTATAGTAAAAGTAAGTTATCTCTTCTTGTTATGTGATAAAAAGGTATAATTTTAAGGAAGCGGAATGGTGATATCGAAAACGGTTATGTTACCATTGTCGCTCTCAAATAAAAACTTCTGCAGATATCAACTACTTGTTGTGCATGGACATTGAGCATACTTAGATTAATGAAATCAAGCATTTCGAAACGAATATTCACGTTAATTTTTTAACCGACAACTGAAAATTTGTTAAAATTGAAAAAATATAGAATTTCATAATTGTTTATTCACACACTTGAATGTGCTTGATTTCAATGCTTAGCAATCGCAAATGATGCACACAAAATTTCATGCAAATCGGATAAATAGTTTTTGAAATATGTTGACAACTGTGCGTCATCCACGCAAAAATGCAAAATAGGGGAAAATCGCATTTGAAAGTTTGAAAACAAAAGCACAGCAGCATGAATGCAGCAGCAGACACTTGGTTCGGTCACAGACACTGACAAACACTAACTGCACTTGTTCTCACTTACCAGCACCAACCGTGAGCCCCAGACAGGTAAAAATCGCCACAATTATCTGCTGCAACAGCTCCAGCTTTGTGCGTTGACGTCTAGGCTGTTGTGCTGCAGGCACGGCTTGGGTTTGGGCACCAGCTATCCGTACACCATCAATGTCTTTGAAGGCTTGCCTTGTGTAATACCCCACTGTCATTTGCAGTTCAGTTGAAATAGGCAGTCTTCCACATTCACCTTCATTAAACACAATTGTTGCATCATCTACTGCCAGGCACAAGCGTGAACGTCCAACAAAAGAAGTTTTGGGACACCGTGCCCTAACAGAGTTGTGAAATTTTTCATTAGTATTCTGCGTGCCACCATGGGAGCATTTTTCAAGCCAATCCTGCTGGGCGAGGTTCATATATACTGGCCTGAGTGCAGTACAAATATAGCTGGGAAAGCCGTTCACATCTGGGTCTCCTGGGGGGTCCTTCTTCGATGGGCACCAGTTGCCACAGTTTTCATGTTGCCGGGTACGGTGCTCCCAAATAGCCCATATGTCCTTTCTCATTTGCTCCACATTGTTGACATTATTCCTTATGGCAGCTCCATAGTGTCCCTGGATTTTCTTTATGGCTTTTGTGGTCAGCCCTCCTCTTCCCCCTATGCCTTTCACAGTCTTAACGTTATGAACAAAGCTTTTTTTTGATTCAGCTCTGTCACCTTGTTCATAAGCTGTCTCCCCATACGTTTTTGAACGTGGCCACAACACTCGTATTTCTTTGTTTCGGTGTCATACATTGCAGGCTGAGCATCACGAACACTTGTGTATGAGTATCTGTCTCCATCACCTATGAAACCCGCATAGCGCAGGCCATATAGTTCCTGGGAACGTCGAAAGATCATTTCAACTCCGACTGCCTCCATTGATCCTGCTGAGCCTTCATGATTTTTTTCACAGTATTCTTCATGGCCTACATACCATCTCTCAAATTCATCTGCCGTCAGCTTTTTTCTCATTTTTGCACAACTACCACAGTGACTGGAAAGAACGTGTGTGTCCATTACTTTTGATTCTTTTCCATTTACTCTCGATGTTGTGACAACACCATTTTTGCTTTGAAAGCCTCTTCTTTGCCAGCTCCCATCACTGAAAACAGTTATATCTCTTCCTTTTCGTTCACAAACTGATACTGCCGCCCTTCTCTTACTGTTAGCCGCGACTGTCGCTGTTGCCTTTGTGCTTTTCTTTTAGTGCTGGTACCACACATTTTTTGTTTACTTTATTTGGCATGTTCATGGAGCCTAACAAGTTTTAACCATGCTTCAAATTTCTTCCTATGGAGAGCATACTCTGTATAAATCTTCTGCTGACCTCAGTGGTTCTACCACAGTGTTTTGATGTGTTCAAAGTAAGCTTGTGTTGACAGTGATAAGTAAAAACAAGTTCAGAAGAAAGAACTGACCTGTTCTCTGTGACATGTGACAGTCTTGTGTTTTTTCTCCCAGAGGCTACCTGCAGTTAGAACAGAACAGTGACTGAATAAAGTTAACAAGCAGCTCAGCATCAACATATCTTAAGCCTGTTAGGTCAGGATCTTGAACAAGATTGTCTTCTTCCTGAATATTTTCATCCATAGCAAGGCCATTTTTAAGTTTCGCTTTCGACGCTGTGTGGCGTGTTGTCGATCTTCCACAACTACACTACTCTTGGGCTACGCCCTCTCCACTAGCACCACTTACCAGTCTAGATTCAACGCTTTCAGTCTTCAGCCTCTTATTTGTGTATTGATTTCCAAAAAAAACTTCTTCTCGCTTCCTATATGCTCGAAATTGCTTTCGATTACCCATGATAGATGCTGACAAACAACACGGTTTGAATATGGCGACATGGAAACCACTGTGCTTGCTTTCTGCTCAGCCGTGAGAGCAATAAGAGGCGCGCGCTGATTTGCTGAAACTGCCGTTCTAAGCCAGTTTCCTTTCCCCACAGCCAATGAAACTGCATGTTTTAAAACATTTTGGGATTTTTCCTAGCAGACAGCCCGTCTTGCGCTGATCATTTTGATGGTTCATACTTTTATATACGCTACTTGATAGTGGAGTTACGGTTCATGAACGTTTATGAATATATAATGAGATAAACAAATCCGACAAAATGCACACACATAGGCGAAGAATGACAACAAAACACATGTTTTTTGGTTTTTATTTCAAAATGATATTCACAAAATTTGAAAGATCAATAAATAAAGTTGACATTTCTGAAAAAGAAAAAAAATCATAAAAAATAGAAAAAAAGAATTGTGTCAAAAATCACCCTAGAACCTGACCACAATAGGCTGAGACGTGTCACTGCAACGCTTAAAGTGTGCAGATGCAGGGAAATACAGTAAACTGCTTCAGCATCCACCGAGTCGATGCACTGCAAAAGATGAATATGAGGAGTCGTACAGAGGGGGGGTTGTTTGTTGTCAGCCGATCACAGCCAGTGTCCAAGGTGAAAAAAAAACGTCATTTAAAAAAAAATGTGCTCTCATATTCCGTGAAGAGAAGCTCGATGTCACTTTGTTTTTTTTTTTTTTTTTTTTTGCCGTTTTTTTGTTTTTGGTTTTTTTTTGGGTTTTTTTTTTTTTTTTTTCAATAACAAAATTTTCAGTTTAAGAGAGTTCCATCACTAGGTTCAGCCTTAGGCCACGTGTCGGGACTTCACCTTTGTAACAGTCAGGGAAGAAAAGTAGGACAGAGGGAGAGAGGATAGGAAGGAAAGAAGGTGGGAGGGAGACATGAAGGGAAGGAGAAAGAGCGGATGGAGAGAGGGAGGAAAGCAAAAAAAAAAAGACGGATCGAGTGAAGCAGGGAAGGAGAGCAAGACGGAGGGAGAGAGCTAGTGAAGAAGAGAAGGATGGCCGGAAAGATGGAGGGCAGGAGACTACGAAGACACAGAGAGGGAGGGAAGAAGAGAGGAAGTGAGGGAGAGAGGCAGGGAGGATATGAGAGAGGATGGAGGGAGAGCTGGAGAGAAGGAGATAGGGGCGGATGGAGAGAAGGGAAGAGGGACGGAGGGAAAGAGGGAGGAAAGAAGAAATGGACAGAGGGAGAGAAGGACGGAATACGAGAAGGACGGACGCATAGATGGAGGGAAGGAGAAAAGGACGGAGAGAGAGAGAGAGGGAGGCAAGGAGAGAGGAGGGGGAGGAAAGAGAGATGGATGGATTGAAGGATGAAAGGAGAGAGGCACTGAGGGACAGAGGGACGCAGGGGAGAGAGGCACTGAGGGAGAGAAGGATGGAGGGAGAGAGGGAGGGAAGGAGAGAAGGATGGAGGGAGATAGGTGGGGAAGGAGAGAAGGATGGAGGGAAAGAGGGATGGAATGAAAGAAGGTCGGAGAGAGAGACGGAGGGAAGGAGAGAAGAACAGAGGGAGAGAGGGAAGGAAGGATAGAGGGACGGAGCAAGAGCGGGAGGGAAGAGGAGAAGGACGGGGAAAGGAAGAGAAGGATAAAAGATCTGAGGGAGAGAGGAAAGAAGGAGGAGAGAGGAAGGGAAGGACACAGGGATGGACAGAGAGAGAGAGAGGCAGAGAATGAGAGAAGGATGGAGGAAGAGACGCAGAGACCGAGAGGGACGAAGACAGAGAGGGAGGGAAGGAGTGGAGGAAAGATGGAAAGAGAGAGGAAGGCAGAGAAGGACAGAGGGAGGAGGAAGTGAAATAATGAGTGAGGGACGGATCGAGATAGAGGGAAGGAGAGAGGGACGGACAGAAAAAAGAGAGTGAAGGAGGGAAGGACGGCGGGACAGAGGGAGGGAAAGAGAGAAGGACAGACGGAGAGACAGAAGGAAGGACAGAAGGAAGGAGAGAGAGGAAGAAAAGGAAAGAGACCAGGAAGTAGGGAGAGAGGCTGGGAAGGAGAGAAGTACGGAGGGTAGACATACATGGCCGGTGGGGAGAGAGGGATGGAAGGAGAGAAGGAAGGAGGGAGAAAGTGAGGGAAGAGAAAAAAACGGAGGGAGAGATGGAGGGAAGCAGATAAAGTTGGAGCGATAGAGGGGGGTAACGAAAGACGGAGGTAGAATGCGAGAGAAGAAGAGCACTGACGGAGAGATGGAGGGCAGGACAGGACGGAAAATGAGAGGGAGGAAAGGAGAGAGGAAGTGAGGGAGAGAGGGAGGGAAGGTAGGAGAGAGGGACAGAGGGAGGGATAGAGAGAAGGACGGGGGGGAAAGTAGGAGAGAAATAGAGAGGGACGAAGGTTGAGAGAATGGATAGAAAGAGGGACAGATGGACATGAGGACGGAAGGACAGAGGAGGTACGGAAAGAGGGAAAGACGGAGGCAGAGCTTGAGGGAAGGAGAGAGGGACGGATGGAGACAGGCAGAGAAGGGAAGAGGGACGGAGGGAGAGAGGGAGGGAAGAAAAATGGACGGAGGGAGAGAGGAAAGGAAGGGGAATAGGACGCACAGAAAGATGGAGGGAAGGAGAGGACGAAGAGAGAGAGAGAGAGGGAGGAAAGGAGAAAAGAAGGGAGGAAAGAGAGACAGAGGGAGAAATGGAGGCAAGGAAAGAGGGAGGGAAGCAGAAAAAGTTAAAGGGAGAGAGGGAGGAAAGAAAAGACCGAGGGAGAGAGCAAGAGAAGGAGAGGACTGACGGAGAGATGGAGGGCAGAAGAGGACAGAGAATGAAGGTGAGGGAAGGAGAGGAGAAGTGAGGGAGTGAGGGAGGGAGGGTAGGAGAGAGGGGCAGAGGGAGAGAGAGACGGAGTGTAGGAGAGAGGGACAGAGGGGAGAGGGGGGGGGGGGGGGGGGGGGAAGAGAGAAGGACGGAGGGAAAGCAGAGAGAAACAGAGAGGGACGAAGGGAGAGGGGAATGGATAGAGAGAGGGACAGAGGTTCAGAAGGAGGTACGGATAGAGGGAGGTACGGAGAGAGGAGCGAACAACAAGAGAGGGACGGAGGCGGAGCTTGAGGGAAGGAGAGAGGGATGGATGGAGACAGGCAGAGAAGGGAAAAGGGATGGAGGGAGAGAGAAATAGGGAAGAAGAAGAGCACAGAGGGAGAGAGTTACAGAATGAGAGAAAGACGGACAGATAGATGGAAGGAAGGAGGGAAGGACGGAGAGAGAGAGAGAGAGAGAGAGAGGGGTTCGAATCCCATCAGAAGTCATGTGGTTTTTTTCTTCCCCGACCGGCTCCTACCCAGAGTTAAGTTTGCTGTGGACTCGGTTGGAAAGACTGGAACCACACAGTCGAGTTTCATCCACTTAAGGGATGCGTTTCTGAGAGTGTTGCTCAAATTTCCTGACCAACACTGCAGGTGTCTGTATCTCTCGGGCCTGGTTGACGCCGGGATATATTATGAAAGGAGCGTAGAGTACAGCCCTGTCATGTAGTCTCAGACCGAAATGGAAATCCGTAGCATCATCTTAATCATCCTCATTCTCATTGATCAGCACTTTAAAAAAAAAAAAATGTCTCAAATTCTGTGGCCCTTCATGCCCTGCTCTCATGGTGACCTCAATTTCGATGTCCTCTCCACGTCTGTGGCCTTGGTTTGGTTCCGTCGGGGTCACCGGTATCGGCGTCCATGGGGGCTGTCGTTGGACGGACGTGGTGGCGCCCTCCGGAGGGAGAGCTCACTCACGCCGGCTCCGCGACTAAGCAATTATTGTCGTCAGTAGGGGGGTTAGTAGGTAACTGCTCCCTGTGGATTGTTGGTGCCGGGGCTGCGGCAGGGCCGACCGGGCTGTGGCTGTGGACGGGGTGTCGGAATGAGCGGCGTGGGTACACTGCCTCTGAGGTGGCGCAGAGGTTGGGACAGCAAAAAAAAAAAAAAAAAAAAAAAAAAAGGAGGGAGAGAGAAAGAAAGAGAGAGGGACAGAAGGAGAGAAGGACGGGGGGAGGGGGGGAAGAGTGAAGGATGGACGGAGGGAAGGAGAGAGAGAGGGACGAGGGAAAGCGGGAGCGTGAGGATTGCATGTTCCAGGAGACTCACCATTCCGCATGGGAATAGTATATTTATGACAGTGGTTGTGTACATAACTTTGTTGGAGCCTGTGATTGGCTGTGCCTCAATGTCACGAGCCTCTTTTGTTGGGGGTGTTGTCACAGACGAACATTTGTTTGGGGGTTCTAATGGAATTTTTCTCTTGCCTAGGTTACATGTCAGTCCTGCAAGCTTGTTAAGACACAAGAAGCGCGTGTCGTCCGCGACAATTCCTTCTCTCATCCTCCAACAATTCACTTTAAGCTTTCTTTTTTTTTAATATCTCTTTCTTTTGTCTTTTCTTTTTTTTTTCTTTTCACTTCACCTTCCATGAGCAAGACCGCCTTGTGTATCCACTGGGTGTGTTTTGCACGTGGTGCAGTGTCTAGTGTCATGTGTCACCTTTCGATGGGTGAGTTGTGTTACCTGGCATGGGACTGGGAAAAGAGGAGACAGAAGCACTGGAACCTTGGCTGCCTAGTGGGGAGAACTCCTTTCTCCACCAGGTATCTTCTCTGAGGTCTCCCAGACCTGGTCTTCACTTCGTTGTGAGACGCCCGAGTCGTGGTCGGTGGCGTTCACCCTTCGTTGGGCCGGAACGACGACTATGTATTTCATCCCCAGTCCACAAGCCATTATGGTAACTACTTTATCTTATACCTTACCTTTTACTTTATAGATCTAGTTGCAAAGTGAAACGACTGCAGGCGGAAATCTAAACAAATCTTAAATAAATGTCAGCGAACCGCCCAGAGAAACGTGGACAAAAACGTCACAAGACAAACCACAACGCGTTTCAACCTCTTAGGTCTTCTTCAGGTGCAACAAACATGAAACAAATAACGAAAATGCACTTAGCTTTGATCGCTTCTGTGTTGATCGCTTCTGTGTTGCAGCGAACAAGAAGCGATCAAAGCTAAGTGCATTTTCTTTCTTTGGCATGTTTGTTGCGCTGACTATTTATTGAAAGCGTTTGTTTGTTTTACTTTACGTTTCTCTAGTTCATGACATTTCTTTGTCCCCTCATAACATATTTATTATTTACGATTTGACTTTGTAAATTTTCGCTTCTTTCCGTGTTTGAACAGACGGTTCAAAAGTCATATTTTATTTGAATGGCGCTTCCACAATGTTGTTATTGAGGTTACGAATGTTTCGTTGTCAGTGCGAACATGTCCAAATGTGACCGTTGTGTTGGTGAACTAACTTATTCGTTGGAATCGAGGTTTCAAATTATCAGTGTTCAATATTTTATTAACTACCGTGTGCGGATAGTTTCGCACTTTGCTTATAATAGAGAGCAGGGTAGTCAGAGATTGAAACTCCATTTACAATAAGTTTTCGAATAGAGACAGCCAGTTTTTTTTTTTTTTTTTTTTATGGCTGCTTATCCGTACTTTTCTCCCTTTATGCTGCCGGTATCTTGTTTCGCTCTTCTGATTACTGGGTCGAGTCGCGGAACGTTGGTAGCGTGTGTATGACACAATATTTACGCTGGGGAGTGAGGAGTCCTTCCTGTCGCGCCCCTACCTCCTGGCCCCGCCCGGCTTGTACTTGTTTGTGTGCCAGGAGAGTGGATGAATAATAATCATATTAATGAGTTGAATTATTGGTTTATTTGTCATCAATAAAAAAAAAAACAGAAAAAAGAATTCAAGCTAAAGATGCCTATTATGTTACTTTGTCTGCGAATTAAAAAGTTTATTCACTATGAAAAACAAAATTCCTTCAAAAAAGGATAATGTTAATTTAATTGAAATATTGACCGATGTCCCCCTGTGGAGCCACCCAAATGTAGATCGTCTCCTCACGATGGTTGAGAGATGTTAAAAGTAAAGGAAGGAGAGCGAAGTGCTCCATTTTCTAATGCCAGCTTCGTTTTTTTTTTTGTTTGTTTGTTTTTGTTTTTTTTTTTCTTTTTTTTTTTTTTTTCTTGTTTTTGGCTATGAAACTTCATACTTTTATTCATTTGGGTTTTGTTTGTTTGTTTGTTTTTGTCAAAGCGTTTGACTACTAGATGTTCTAGCCCTACCGACTGTTACCTCTTCACACTGACTTTTCCACTACTACGCCTACCAACCCCCCACACTTTGTGACAAGGACAGTCTGCATGCTAAACGGCAATACAAGGTATTAATCTCCGCCGTAGGGTTTCTTTTCCTTTTGCAACTAGCATCCCAGGAACAACCTGAGGGGGTCGGCACAGAAGTCGCAACGCCGTTACTAACAGCCGTCTCCAGTGTCGGGCGTAATACGTGAAACACCTTCTGCCCTGCCTTAACTCCACAGTCCAAGAACCACACCCAGAGCTGGACCCTCTGGACCACCCCTGGAGCCAGTCTTCCAACAGGTCAAATATTGTAGATGTTTGAATGGACTGTTGGTTGTGTGGGGTGAAAGTGGGCAAGGTGTAGATCCTGTTATTCCACGTTATGTTTCTTCTATTTCTCTTCTGTAGGGAGTGGGTATTTTGAATAGTGGTCTAGGTTGGGACTTAGTAGTTTTCCTGGGCACTCAGGAGGGATATTCTTTTTTTTTTTTGTACAGTAGGATGGTTAGTTCTGGATAAAGCCATCTTTGTCCCCTCTTAGCCTCTATGCTCTCTCTATACTCACTCTTCTGACTTAGGACCCTTCCCCACCAGGTTGTGTGAATGAGTGTATGCATATGTGTTGTAAAGTTCTGTATTGTTACCCTTGCCTCGTCGTGTGGTTTGGTGGTGTGAGTTGGAGAGTTTGCTTTACCGCACCGCACACTACAGGAACCCAGTCAGGACAATTCCCCCCAGAAACAGAGGGAAGAGGACGGAGGGAGAGAGGGAGGGAATGCGAGAAGGACGGAGGAGGAGAGAGAGGGAGGGAAGGAGAGAAGTCGGAGGGAGAGATGGAAAGGAGGAGAGATGGAGGGAAGGAAGGAGAGAAGCAGCGAAGGAGGAGAGAAGGACGGAGGGGAGAGAGGAAGGGAAGCACATAGGGACTTATGAGATGGAGGACAAGAGGGAAACAAGGAGAAAAAGGAGGGACAGAGGATGGGAAGGAGAGTAGGATGGAGGGGGAGACAGCGAGAAATGGAGAGAGGGGTGTAGGACGAGAGGGAATGAATTTTTAAAAACAGTCAATCAAATAGCATTAAAAAGAATGACGGCGAGAAAAAAAGGATTACACATAACCCAGTGTCTAGATATACACACTAGACTATATTATTAACTACAGTAGCAATGGGAGTTTGAAAACCTTTATATAAATGTGCCGTCATCAAGAATACAGCACGATAAGCAAACGCTCACGGCTATCATCGAAGTGATGCAGTCACATCCTTACCCCCCACCCCCCCCCCCCCCCCCCACCCCATCTCTCACCACTACCAAACATCACCTCAATCTCTTCCTGCAGCAAGGTTGAGGAATTTTCAAGCAGAAAACACAAAAAGAGAGGGGGAAATGGGGAGAAAGAGAGAGAGAGAGAGGGGGGGGGGGGGGGCAGACAGACTGACAGAGACAGTGAGGGGGAACGGGGGGGGGGGGGGGGGGGGGGGGGGAGACAGACAGTCAGAGACAGAGAGAGAGGGGGGGGGGGGAGGGGAGCCGAGGAAGCTTGAGGGCTGGGGTAACTGCCGTGGGAGGGGGTATGTGTGTGTGTCGGAGAGGGAGGGGGGTGGAGGGTGCAACCCCGAAATCAATGGGTCAGCTTAAACTTGGAGGGATTCCAATAAGAATGGTCGATGACTGGGGTACAAATCAAGGTATGCAGTTGACAACACCCTAATTTCCAGACCAATCGCACAAAACTTGACAGACAAGACGCTGTTCATTCGGATAGTCGATATCTACGCAATATGTCACCTATGGTTGACTAGCCCGACATAGGTAGTGGTGAAAGAGAACATGGAGAGATAGGGAGACACGCACACACACACACACACACACACACACACACACACACACTCACTCACTCTCACTCTCTCTCTCTCTCTCTCTCTCTCTGCTGACTGAACACGAGCTCATCCTGAGGGTAAGACGGCCTGTCACATTGTGCTCCTTAATTGGCAATTTTGATTAATTGGCTGACTCCTCATTGTTTATTTTGAGTGTTTTAAATTGCTGGTGTTGTCGTGATTATGCCGGTGTCAAAATTTATCTCCAAGAGCCGCCTGTGCCAATTTTATTGGACATGGCAACATTTTATGCGGAAACGCTTAGTGAACTCCATGTCTGCGCCTACTCACAGGCTGAAGTTGTGCTGGCCAACCAGTGCAGTGAGAACACTGACAGTGGTACTCTCCCTGCTGTGTTGCTTCTCTCTTGCAGTGAATCACAACCAGCTGAACCTGAACGGTGGTATGTGCAATGTTGGTGCATTACAGTTTGATGTACTGCAAAACATTGATGCTCTTCAACGTGAGTTTCTTGCACTTGCGACTTTAAGATTTTTACTTCTCAAGAAACTCGATTCACAACAAAAGCAGAGGAGGTCCATTTCTATTTCACATTCCGGTCTACCTTGTCAAACTGGTGTGTGTGACTGTGCTCTTATTGGCATGCTTTCTACTGTGCTGTAGCGACATTGAAATAATTCCGGGACCTGCCCAGCTAAGGGGGCATACACAGGAGTTGTTACCTGTTTCACATAATACAAGTCAGCAAGGGGGGGAATGAACAGGAATTATTCCCTACGCCATATATTAACACGATTGACAATATACTGCCAACGCTGTCATGAAAATGATTTGCTCTGCTTGTCTGTACTGCTCTTGTGTTGTGGTGACGTAGAAAGCAATCCAGGCCCAACTGATGCAGATGTCGTGCAGCAAGCAGTACGCTCTCTCGAAAGCAAGCTAGACATACAGTCTCAGGTTCTAGAAAGTAAGCTGAACCAGTTGATAGACGTAAGCAGTGCAACAAAACAGCTAAGTGAACAGCTACAATCTCGACTGTCGGCTCTTGAAGCAAGATTTTCCATACAAACGGAAGAGCTGAAACACGAGATCGAAGATACAAAGACAGCGCAGGAGGATCTTAAAAACTGTTACGTCAGCTGGAGCTCAAACTAGAAAGACAAGATAGACATCTGAGAAAATCTAATGTCGTGTTATATGGTATGCCTGAGAATTCAAGTGAACAAACTGATGTGTCTGATGCTGTTGTATGTTTACTACGCAAATATTTCCCAGGTAGAGACTGGCATGCGTGTGACATCGACTACGCACAGAGGCTAGGTTAGAGCAGAGAACCGGGCAATGGCAAACCAAGGCCAATTTTGATCAAATCTGTATGTTTAAGAGACGCTATGCTGGTGCTACGTGATACAAAAGCAAAAATGAACATGCAAGAGGTTGGTCTTCGTGTTCGTGTAAAACCGGACCATACAACAGCGGGGAAGAAATTTCCAGTTACAGGCAACAGGGTTTACATGCCTTCTATTCCAAGGGCAAACTGGTCGTGTCCGGGTCCCTCGGAAAGAGCAGTACTTTCCCTCATGATGCCCGTCCTTCCCATCTTCACCCTGCCTCTCCAACACCACGTGCCTGCCCTGCTCAACCACGTCCCTATATGAAAGTGCCCTCTGATGTTTCTTCCCAGAACACTGTTCCCACTGCTACCCAGGCCCGGCATGGGAGGTATCTAGAGAGCACTCAGGAAGACAGTCCCGTTCCCCCTCCTCCCTTCCTTCACCTGAAGGCCGCAGTACGCAGGGTGAGCGGTTCGTTCTGGAGATGCCACTGCAGCAGCTGGTGCATTCTGAACCTGGCACCGCTTCCAGTTCGGACGAGGCTGACGTCACCAGCAGTCGGGGTGTCGACCTGCTTCAGGACGCAGACGACTACGGTCCTCGGGGCAGTTGGAGCACTGGGACTGTTCTTGGTCTCGGAGGTGTCCAGGCGTCTCCCGAGGCAGCGGAACATGTCGATACTGTGCCGTCAGCAGCCAGTTCTGCTTCCCGTCGCGTGGGAGATGCACTGCCTGCCTCTTCACACTCCTCCTGGCCCCGCGGGCTGATCAACCACGTGACGTGTCATCTAGGTCATCACACACACCGACGAGGTGGATTAAGACGGCACTCTTCTGGCAGTGACGTTGTGACAAAAACTACCAGCAAAACTACCAGCGATGACAGAGGTCCTTGCAGCCAACAGAACGGACGTCAAAGCTGTGAACCTCGCTGACGACAAGAAACCGTACTCAGAGGCGTCAGTCCACGCTTGACGCCAGTCTGCGCCAGAGCAATAGAAAATAGGGGTTAGGCCAAGGCTCATCACTTTGTGTTAGCAGGAATGAACGGTGTGATTTTACTAGTTCTAATTCAAAACAAATTTTATCTTTTATGACATTCAATGTTGAAGGCTTACGGACCATCATAGATGAATGTGATCTCACATTTTTGATAAATGAATATGATTTTGCTTTTCTTTGTGAAACCTTTACTAAATCAATTCCTCAGTCACTGTTCTCATGTCATAAAGTCTTTGATTCGGCGGGCGTTAAGCTCAATGATAACATTCACGGTCGTTTTATCAGGTGGAGAGTTGGTTTTTTTGGTTAGAAAGAATTTATGTAATTTTATTGAAAGAATAGAGACTGAGATAGATATAACATTGTCTCCTTGAAGCTTTCTAAACATATTCTAGCTACAGAAACTGATTGTTTGTTAATAGGCTGTTATTGGACTTTGTTTTAGGTGGGCTTTCTTTTTCTCTGTTTTTTTTTGTGTTTTTTTTCTGCCTACCCATGGTTCTTTCACCTGCATTTCTCTTTCAACATTCTCCTTAATAATCTGCAGTTTTCTGTTTCGTCTATCTTCTGCCTTTATGGGTCGTTATCCTATTCTTTTCCTTTTATCACAAGTCTTCTATAGCACTTTCTCTGTTTTCTCTGTGACCTCTTGCTCCACCGTGTTGACCGTGCGGTGCGACCCGTGTCGGGGGAGAATGGTGTCCTGGTGGTTGAGGGACCCGGAGTGGGATCCGCGCCCCTCAACACGCCACTTTGGCCCGGCCTTTCCCTAGACGGGGGGCAGCATGGGGCCCAATGCTGTCAATCGGTCGCCTCCACAGTGTGGGCATGGCATGGGTCAAACTGTGTGGCACGTTGCTTGCTCCGGAAGCCAGGTGAGTGGCCTCCTGTTCGTTCTCGACAGTTGGTCATGAGCCTGGTGGATGGGGTGGAGCGCGTGTCACGCAGTGTATACCTTCACTATAACCCTGGTGTTTCCCTTTGCTAGAGGATCGCGCTTAGGGCATCGCCTTTGTGGGCACTCGATGGCGGGTGGGGAGTAGGGGAGGTGAGTTTTTTTCCCCTTATCATTATGAATTCTAAACAACTACCTCCAAACAAAAAAAGAGAAAACGATGATGGACATGGCAAGTGTATGGACGAGATTATGATAGAGATTCAGATTCAGATAATGAGATAAGGGAAGTGGCAAAGAGAAAGGGTATCCAAAACATGGCCAAGCTTCCTTTTAGTGGAAGCAAAAGACCCCAAAGAATCCATTGCTCGGATTTCTCCGTTCGCTGTTTGCAAGTGGTTTGAGGGAGTCTCGTCCACAGGATTCAAAATGATTAAGAGACTCCGATCTGGTAGCTACCTTGTTAACTGTGCTACGGAAGCGGCGTCTCGGTTGCTACTGAAAAGGGATGGTTCTCGGCTCATGGATATCACAGTTAAGGTTTCCATTCACCCCTTTCTCAACTACTCGAAAGGGGTAATCATGTGCTGACTTGGCTGGAGTTGCTGAATCGGAAATTCGGACTGAGATGGAAAGCCAGGGTGTCCTGCAGGTCCATAGAGTTAAAATCTCTAAAGGAAGTGACTTAATTGAAACCAACACGCTATTCTTGACTTTTGCTATGTCATCTCCTCCAGAGTTTGTCAAAGTGGGTTATATCCGAGTGAAAGTTACGCCTTTTGTGCCATCTCCTTTGCGATGTTTCAAGTGCCAACGCTTTGGGCATTCCAGCCGAGCTTGTCGGGGTCAGGAGGTTTGTCGTGATTGTGGGCAGAAGAAGCATGATGAATCTTGTGTAAGTGTTGTATACTGTGTCAATTGTAAGGGTGACCATCCAGCAAATTCAAAAAGTTGCCCCAGTGTGAAAAAGGAATGCGAGATTCAGAAAGTAAAGATTGAGAGGAAATGTTCCTTTACTGAGGCTAGAAAGATTAGTGGAAGCCAGGACTCCTTCGACTTCTACTTATGCACAGAAGGTGGTCAACGATTCTGCGAACCGGTCATCGGGTAATGATCTGGGAGCAGCTCCATTCACTGCTCTGGAGAAGAATTGACAGAATTGTTGTCATCGGTTTTGGATCGGCTTACTACTTGAGCAATCAGTTGAGGTTTTGACTCAGAAATGCAATAGTGTTCCGACCAGCAGTGTACAACAGGCTTCAGTCCCTGCTGGTGAGGGAAGAGGTGTTTCAGTTGTACAAAGTACTGTGGACCAGAGGTCAGGGGTGAAGGATCGGAGGAAAGAGTTGTCCCCTCGCTCACAAGTCAATAACAGCAATACGAGACAGGCACGCAGTGAGGAGCGTCCTTTTCGGACTCCAGATCCTCTTAGGGGAAAATCTCGAAGTCAGATATTTGGTGCAGCAGGTTTCAGTCCAGTAAGAGCAAATTCCAAGCATGGCAACAAACAACTTAGAAATTTATCAGGAGCGTCGGCTTCTGATCTTGTCTTGAAGAACCGTTTTAGTTCTTTGATGGATAGTGAAGTTTCTGGGGAAGAGGGCTGATAGATATTCTTTTAATAACCTTACATGGACATACTCCAGTGGAACATAAGGGGAGTTAAAGCAAATGGTCGGGACCTTGAGCTATTGTTGGCAGAGTATAGATCTTCGATAATTGCTCTTCAGGAAACCCTTTTAACTGCAAGTAAGAAGCATGAGATTACTGGTTTCTCCTGCATACACAAGCCAGCTTCTGCAGACTTTTCAAGGAGAGGTGTTTTCTCTTTATATTCATAATTCGGTACTTTATACAGATATTCCACTTCAGACGGATCTGGAGGCAGTGGCTGCTCGTATCTCGTTAAACAAGGCAGTTACGATATGCTGTTTGTATCTGTCTCCATCTTTTGTGATTTCAAAGAGTCAGTTGGATGGTTTAATTTCTCAACTTCCTCGTCCATTTCTTTTATTGGGTGACTTGAATGGTCATTCTCCACAGTGGGGAAGTAACTGTACTAATTCCCAAGGGAAAGTTCTTGAAGATTTTATGTCAGATCATGATCTCTGTCTTCTGAATTCAGGCTCACCGACCTTTTGTTCTCCTTCTGGTTCCTTGACTCACTTGGATTTGTCCATTTGTGATCCTTCCTTATTTTTGGACTTAGAGTGGCAAGTTCATTCGGACCTAAGCGGGAGTGATCACTTTCCGATTTTTATTTATTTTACGAAGCAATTGCAGGAGTCCCCTCGGGAAACATGGAAGCTCCGCTCTGCAGATTGGAGTCTTTATCAGCAACAGATTTTAAGTAGAATGCCTATGAATCTGTTGCAGAGTTATGATGATCCTGTTTTGCAGTTCACTAAAGTGATTGTAGAGAGTGCTAACGAAGCTATTCCCAAGTCCCGTGATAAACCTAATGATGTTAAGACCCCTTGGTATGATAAAGAGTGCAAAACTTTGAAGGGTAAGAGAAAGAGTGCTCAAAGACTTTTTGCTAGATTTCCTATGGTGGGAAACAAAGTTAAACATCAGGCATGTAGGGCAAAGTGTCGGTATACTTTTAAAACCAAGAAGAAAGAATCTTGAAAAAATTTTGTTCAAATCTATCTTTTAAGGTCAATTCAAGGAAAGTCTGGAAATTAATCCGTAAGATTAAGGGAAAGTCGGCTACATCAGCTATTAAAAGTTTGCAAGTAAACGGATCAATTATTACAATAAAAAGGAGGTTGCTAACTTGTTAGCTGCTACTATTCATCACAATTCGTCAGCTGATCATTATTGCAAGGAATTCCAGCGTATCAAAAGATCTGCGGAGTCAAAATCTTGTTCTTTCGTGCCAGATAGTTCTGAGGATTATAACTGCGTTTTCAGCATGGATGAGTTAAAGGACGCCATTTTGAAAGCCAACAACTCAGCTCCTGGACCAGATGACATTCATTATCAATTTATTCAACATTTGCCAGCTGAGGGTTTAAAGGTGTTGTTGTCACTGTTTAATCATGTTTGGTGTTCAGGATATTTTCCACAATCTTGGAGAGAGGCGGTTGTTGTTCCTATTCCTAAACCAGGGAAAGATCATTCGGATCCTAACAACTATCGTCCTATAGCTCTTACTAGTTGCTTATGTAAAACTATGGAGAGAATGGTATATTCTCGATTGTTATGGCAGTTAGAATGTCTTGGGGCATTGGATGTTTTCCCAGTGTGGATTTCGGAACAACCGCAGTACTACTGATCACCTGGTTCGATACGAGTCTTTTATCAGGAATGCTTTGATTAATGGAGAAACATGTAGTTTCTATTCTTTTTGATTTAGAAAAAGCTTATGACACAACATGGAGGTATGGAATTCTTCAGGACTTGAAGGCACTTGATTTCAAGGTAATTTACCAATGTTTATTGCTAATTTTTTTGTCTAACAGGCATTTCAGTGTAGACTTCATTCTACCTTCTCAGATCCTTTTGAGCAGGAGATGGTGTCCCTCAGGGTAGCATCCTTTTCTCGCTTCTGTTCAATCTCAAGATTAATAATATCGTTCAGTCAGTAAAGTCTGGGATTGATAAGTCATTGTTTGTTGATGATTTCTCTATCTCTGCCAAGGGGAAAACCTTGGCTGCAGCTGAGCGTCAACTTCAGTTGTGTGTTAATCGTGTTCAGCAGTGGGTCACTGAAAATGGATTTAAGTTTTCAGCTAAGACAGAGTGTATTCATTTCCATAGGAAAAGATCGCAGGTCTTAGAACCAGCTATCAGTCTCAATGGTCAGGTAATTAAAGTTTCCAAACAAGTGAAATTTTTGGGGGGTTATTTTTGATAGTAGGCTTTCCTTTTTGCCTCACATTAAGTACATTAAACAATCTTGCCAGTCAGGTTTGAATGTTTTAAAGGTTATTAGTCACACTGATTGGGGTGCGGACAGGCGAACTTTGTTGCGATTATATCGGGCTTTGGTGAGACCAAAGCTAGATTATGGTTGTGTGGTATATGGATCCGCACGAAAGTCTTATCTCAAGCTCTTGATCCAATTCATCATCAAGGACTGCGGATTGCTCTGGGAGCATTTCGCACATCTCCAAAAGAGAGTTTGTATGTTGAATCTGGAGAACCCCCTCTGGAGCTAAGGAGATTGTGTCTTTCCATGAACTATTATCTGAAACTGAGGGCTAATCCAGAAAACCCTGCCTATGATATTGTCATGAACCCACCTTTTAGAGCCAAATATGACTTAAAGCCAAATGAGATTCCTCCACTGGGTATCCGTATTTTGCCCCACTTCGGGGCAGCTGGCATTGACCTTGATACTGTTGATGATGGTCCATTACAGACTGATGTACCTCCCTGGAAAATAGCCAATCCAGAGATTAATTTATACTTAACTCAATTTCGAAAGGAGGTCACCTCGAGTGCTGCATATAAACAACTTTATCTTGAGCAATGTGAACTTTATAAAGATTTTACCAAGATTTTTACAGATGGTTCTAAAAAAGATGAGAGGGCTGCAGCTGCCATTGTGTGTGATAGCAATTTTTCAGGAGCCCACCTTGTTAAGATTGCGAGATTGGTCATCTGTTTATACTGCTGAACTGAAGGCTTTAAATCTGGCTCTCAGTGCGGTGTCCAGGTCAGATCAGAACGATTTCCTTATTTTATCGGATTCATTGTCGGCACTGTCGGCTTTATCGACAAGAGAAGTTTCACATCCAGTTTTGGCGGATATTCATGATCTTCATACTCAGCTTGTCTCTTCGGAAAGCATATAGTTTTTCTGTTGGGTCCCCAGCCACATGGGAATCTATGGTAACTCCGTGGTAGACAAAGCAGCCAAACAAGCTCTCGGTGCAAGTCTTTCCAGGAGGCCTGTGCAGTTTGTTCCTCACTCAGATCTTCGTCATAAATCTAGCTTGTATTGTCGTGAACTGTGGCAGAGTGAATGGTCTAGCCAAATTCATAAAAATTGTTTAAAATTTGCCCAGATTTAATCAACCCTTTCCCATTGATAGTACGTAACCGTAAAGAGGAATCGGTTTTGTCACGGTTACATATTGGGCACAGCTATATAACGCACAGTTGGATACTCAGAAGGGAAGACCTCCATGGTGTGTTGCATGTGTCAGCTTGTTCAGTGTTCATCATTTTTTTGACTGAATGTGCTGATTTGATGTGTATCAGAGAGAGAAGTTCTTTTCCACCAGTGATTTATCAGTTCTTTTTCGTGAGATTTCAGTGGATCTTATTTTTTCTTTTTTGAAAGAGGTAAACTTATATTATAAGTTATAGTGCTTTAATAATGTATATAGGTGTTGCTGGAGTTGAACAGATAATTGTGCTTTTGTCTTTATATAAACTTCAAGCGATGTGTTAATACTAGTGTGGGTATTTGTATCTACTAGAGACTCAGCAGATATGATAGCTGAGGTCCTGATTTGGCTCCTTGTAGTCCGCTGGACCCTATAAACACTTGACATGAAAAAACATTTTTAAATTCAATGCAGTCACATGAAATTAAAGACAAATTAAATGTAGCTACTGATCTGATAAACACTGATGTGAACCTAGCCCTTTCCCAGTTTAATGATTGTCTACGTAAGGCTGGTGAGAGTATGCTGGTGACACATACTGTAGGTGTGGAAAAACTGCGGATTTGGTTTAACCTTGAGTGTCGACAAAGTCGTCGACTCCTGAGGCAACGTCTCTGCAAATGTCAATATTCTAACTTTGTTGAAGATAGGCTCTCTTACTGTGAAAAAAAAGAAGACAGTACAAACAACTTTTAGCAGATAAAAAGCGAACGCATCGTGATAGTATCATTAATAATCTTAATAACTGCTCCAATGACCCACGTCAATTTTGGGACACTATACGTGCTGTACGTGCAAGAGGAGCCACTGGTGTAAATGTTTCAAAAGAACAGTGGTATGATCATTTTAAGAATGTATTCAACTCTGTAAATCATGTTGATTCTTACGATCTGTCTGACGAGGTTGTTGGTGAACTAGGGAATTCTGTATTTACTGATTGTGAATGTCTAAATGTACCAATTATTTCTCACGAGATACGCTCAGCTATTGGTGCCTTGAAGCATCACAAAGCAGCTGGGCCTGATGGTCTTATTGGAGAAATTTTACAAATATAGTTGTGAACAGGTTTTACCATTTCTCACGAAGCTTTTCAATAATCTCTTTGACAAGGGCTTATTTCCA
>JADBJO010007090.1:0-15000 GCA_016801955.1 Conus betulinus
GGGTAATTACAACAAAAGTTGGGAACATGTGTACATATATAAGAGTTGTCAAAAAAAAAGTCACAGTAAAGCTAGGAAATGATAGAGGAATAGGGAAACCAGGTTTTGTCAAATTGATCTGAATCATACTTCAGAAAGGCTAAGTATTTTTCCAATTTAAATCTGTAGCTTAAGATTGTTAGGAAAACATGTAGGTCTGGGTGGTTATTTTGTAGTTTACATTTGTAAACATAAAAACTTAGCAAACAACAGAATAAAGTTAAGAACTTTGTCAGTTTCCACATTATGTTTCACTCCAAACAGAACTAACTCTTTCTAAAAAAAAAACAGATTAGCGCAGTGATGACATTTATCCATTAGCAGGTTTTGAAGATTTTCTCCCAAACCGCTGCACAATATTACAGTCGAAAAGCATGTGTGTAATCGTCTGTTGTTCATGATCACAAAAGTTACATAATGGTGAATCAACAATTTTGCATTGAAATAGGTATTTCTGGGTTGGCAGCAACCTATGTAGAAGTCGACATTGGAACCATCTAAGCTGGATGTCAGTAGAAAAACTTTATAACTTTGAAGGAATATTTGTTTCCAATTCAGATTTACAAAAAGATTATTCCAGTTATTGATAGCAGAGCGAAAGGCATTGTTTTCATTTAAAGTTTTTTTGTACATATCTGTTGCCTCTTTTAATGCAAAACCAGGCTTTTTGGTCTAAGAGTTTGTATTAGTTAGTTATGATAATATTAAGTTTTTGGCTATAGTTGTGAATGGCATTTATTATGCCTTCATACAAGAGAAAGTTTGTTCTTATACCTTGATAATTAATTAAAAATTTATGGAAGGTCATCCAATGCCCATTTTCATTAATAAAGTGTTTAATGAAGAAAATGCCATAATACATCATTCCTGTACAAAAATAACTTTTTTATCTTTTAAAATTTTTTATATTGTAATGAATACACTCTAACATTAAGTCATGTACTGTGGTCGGACAGCACTTTGAACACAGTTTCTTGTAGTGTTTCATCACATCATTCCAGAATGGGTAATTGACCTCTGCATAATAACATTAGCAAATTCAGCACAAAAGTTTTTCATACTGTCCAGCTTAGGGAAACATATGATGGTAAAATCCCGCCAACCCGACTCATATGTTAATTTTCTCAGCCAACTTATCTTCATAGAAGAAATGAATTTTTTTTTACATTTAACATTTTAGTCCACCTTCACAGCACTGCTTTTGAACCACATATTTTTTTATTTTACTTTTTTTTACTGCTCCATAAGGAACTATACAATTATTTTTCTAAAGCAATGATAAAATCCTCGGGGGGGGGGGGGGGGGGGGGGGGGGGGGGGTCTGGTAGGTTAATCAATAAATGAAACATTTTAGAAAATGCCAAAAGTTTAATAACAGTTATTTTTTTTCCAAAAGGAGTTATATTTCTTTGTTTTCCAAAAAGCTAGGACTCTTTTATTTCAAAAAGTTTATCTTCAAAATTAATCTGTACAATAATATTTGTGTTAGTGGAGAATTTGATACCAAGAGTTTTGAAAGTACCTGGATCCCAAACAAAATTTTTGTCTCTCATAAATTAATTCCACAATTCTTTCTACTCCCCAACCATACTACTTGTGACTTGTCAAAACTGATTTTTAAACCTGAAATTTGTGAAAATTTAGTAAGGACAGATACCGCCTCGTTAAAAGATCTTTCTGAACCGTCTAGACATAAACTAGTGTCGTCAGCAAATTGTGACAGTAATGTTTCCTTGTTAACAAACTTTAATTCCTTTAATATGCTCATTAGAGCGAATCATTAATGACAGGACCTCAGCACAAGTTAGGTATAGATAAGGGGATAATGGGTCCCCCTGCCTCACCCCTCTCTCTCAATCGGAAACCATGGGGAGTACAGGCCATTGACAGAAATACAAGTAGAATTTGTGAATAAAATGTTCTTATCCAATTTATTAAGTCAGGTCCAAACTTGAAAAATTTAAGACAGTTATGTAAGAATGACCATGAGACACTATCAAACGTCTTCTCAAAGTCAACTAAAAAGAGCATATCTGGAAGGTTTTCCTTATCAGTGTACAATAATATGTCACACATCAACCTTATATTCTCTCCAATAAAGCTGCCCTTCAAAAAAACCTCTTTGACTCTCATGTATAATATCTGGAAGAACGCTTTTCAATCGACTGGCAACACAAGCAGAAGCTATCTTATATGTGGTGTTCAACAAAGAGATGGGGCGCCAGTTTTTCACAAATCTTTTCGGCTTCCCTTTCTTGGGGATACATATTATGGTTCCCTGTCGCTGTGTAGTTGATAATTGGCCTTTAGCAAAACCTTCATTAATTGAACATACAAGGAAAATTCCAATATCTACAAAGAAAAAACTTTAAAAAAATTCAACGGTAGACTCATCAGGCCCAGGTCTCTTAAAATTTTTCATCTGTTTCAGAGCAGCAGCTGCCTCTTTTAGTGTAATCAACCCTTCTAATGAGGAGCTCTCCTCCTCGGATAATACTGGAGCATCTGGAAGCTCTTCAGAAATATTTATATCAGTTACATCTCTAAAGCTGTATAATTGTTCATAAAAAAAAAAAATCTCAAGGAGGATACTTTTTTGTTCAGAAATGATTGAACCATCCTCTTTTTCTAAAAAAAAAAAAAGGATAGATTTATCAAGAAAATTTCTATTTTCCAGACAGCAAAAATATTTATTCACTTTTTCCCCTTGACTTAGCCAGTGAACTCCCGAGCGCATTGCCATGCCTTCAAGTCTTTGATTCCTGATTTCTTGAAATTCTGTTTTAGGTTTTCTAAATGATGAATAGTTTCTTCTTGTAAATTCTGTTCAATGTTTTTTTTTTTTTATTTTTTGTTTCTAGGTCATGTTCTCTTTGAGTATTTTTTTTTTCTTATAAGTACTATAAGAGACTGTTTTGCCTCTTATTTCAAGCATTAATGTCTGAAAAAAGAGCTGATCTTCAATTTGAAAAGAGAGGTTTTCATTACTAATTTAATGCATATTATCTAAGTTGTATACAGGTAATGCATACTGTTTCTTGATATCGCTGATCAGTTCTCTAATTTGTGAAACACATTGCTTATCTAATAAAAACTATTGTTGAATTTCCAAAAAAAGGTCTATCGCGTTTGAAATGGATTTTTTTTAAAAGCAATGTGACAAGAGAATGATCTGATCGATATCCAGGATCTATGCAAACATCATTAACTTCCATCATTAATTCTTCAGTGATCATAAAGTAGTCAAGTCTTGCTTATTTATAAGAGTTAAATTTCCGCCATGTATAGTTCCTTTTTTCAGGGGTATAATTCTCTGTAAACATCAAATAGATTGTATTTTGTAATTATCTCATTGTTTTGCCCGGGTTATTGGCCGATTGGTGACACTTGTATAATTTCTAACATCCATTTTTAAATTAAGGGCACAATTCCAGTCTCCAGTTATAATTACATGTTGGTTGCCAAAGCTATCAATGAGTTCACAAACACTATCGAAAAATTCGGGGCTATCACCACTGCTAGGCCCGTATAAGTTCACCAAAGTAAACCTTTTTTTTTTTTTTAAGAATTGAACATTCATAACAATGTAACACCCATGCTGGGTCTCTTATAACATCATGTATCTTGTACTCAAAGTTATTATTAAAAAGAATAGCGACACCATTTTTGTTAGTTTCTGTACCACGAAGCCATACATTATATCCCCAGCTGGGCTAGGATAAAATTCTCAGAGTCTTCCTTTAAGTGTGTCTCTTGGAGACAGTAAACATGAGCTACTTCTTTTTTCTCAAAAAATCAAACACATCGTTCTTTTTTTTTTTTTTTTTTTAATATTATTTAGACCATTACAATTCAAAGAACAAATTTTAAAAATGAACTATCCTGTGCCATTTTGAGTTTTGGCGAGAAAGCTTAAAGTAGTAAACAGATAATAGCAATAAAAAAAAAGGTCTACAAAAAAAAAAAGTAACAAATACTCCAAAAGTGTTGCTAACACTAGAGACACGCTTTGTGAAATACAGTGATGTCGCACATCCCCAAAGTTTAACAGAAGCTGCCTTGGCCTCAACCTTCCAATGTAATAATAAGCAAATTTTTCACACCCATCATTAATATCAACATCTTATAAATGCACAAATAAAGTGTACATGTCCCAGTTACAGTCTCACTCTCACACACAAGCGTACACACTTGATATGAAAAAAAAATGAAACGTAATGTAGAACACAAAGACCAACTTACGAAACAATGACATAAAACTACACACACACACAACACAACACACACACACACACACACACACACACACACACACACACACACCAACCTGTTATATAAGGCCCACTGCCCAACTCCAAACAAGCATTGAAGCCTACTACTACTACAATAGCCAGCGCGATGGGAAAAAAAAACCCCACAAAACAAACAAACAAAAAAAAACAAACAAAACAAAAACCTTTCAAACAACACGTGTCTTGATCATCTTGTATGACTAACACATGATCAAATATTTACTATACCTTCATTCAATCACCTTATCTGTGAGCAAAGACCAAATACAAAACATATGAAAAGAAAGAAAAGAAAGAAAAGAAAAAAAAAGAAAAAGAAGAAAGAAGAAGAAGAAAGAAGAAGAAGAAGAAGAAGAAGAATAGTACCACAAGGCTGCGTTCTCTTTCCTTACTTTTGCCCACAACTACCTTCGACGCAAGGACTGCTCCCCTGACTTGCCAATCCCAAAAGACCTTCACCCCCAGATGTAAACAAAGCCAAGTGGGAGGAAAGCAAAGCAAACACAAACAAAACAAAAAAAAGAAAACGCCAAAGTCTTTATAAAAAGCGCACAGATACAGAAATTACATCGAGTAGCTTCTACATTACAACCTTTAAGAATTCTTAGACATTCACACTTACGATTTTAAGCAGAAAATAATCGCAGCTGGTTAAATTAATTTGGTCTACTTACAGTTCGAGCAGACGACACAATGTCAAAGCAAAGGCAAAGGTGAAAGTGACGGCGTGACACACGTAAGAAGAAAGTAACAAATCTAACGCAGTTGCCTTAATTCGGTAAGAGATTTCACTGTCAAGATTTCGTCCGGTCACCGTCTTCACCACTACTGCACCGTTCTTTGTCCACGCCTGCTGGCAAATGTCCCTCTCGTTCCACCGAGCATAGCAGCTGATAGGCCCGTGGGGTCAGATCTTCCACCATAGTGACCCCGGTTCCTTTCAACTTCTTGCGCGCGTAGAGCACAGAGTCTCTAACCCGACGGGAAACAAAACGAACAATAATCCCGCGGCAAGAGTTTTGGGAGGCACTGGAACCCTGTTGGAACCGACCCTATGCACTACATCGATGTCTTCTCTCTTCACCTTGATGTTCAGTTTACGATTGAACAGTGAAAGCACCTTCTCCTCGCACTGTACCCCCGTCTCGACGGCCCCGCTCTCCCCTTCCTGCATCCCGTAGATGCGCAGGTTCTTCCTCCGTAGGTATGCGGAAACGCCCTCGGAACGACGATCGGCCAGCTCTGCAAGGTGCCGTATCTCAGCGAGCTGGGGTGGCTGTCTGCTGCTCTCGCTTCCGGGCATCGGTCAGCTCTTGACGAAGCTTCTCGTTCTCAGTCTGGACTGAGAACAGGGCAGCCTTCAGTTCCTCCACCGTAAGAGCCAGCTTGGCAAGTTCAGCTCCGTTAGCACAGAGTTTTGCCATCAGATCGGCATTCGTACAGTGCTGGGGTTTCCTCTTGCCGGTGAGAATCGCGAGTAGGGGAGAACACAACGTCCAACTAGTTTGACTGGTTTGGGATTGAGTCGTTCCCCCTGTCCTCCATTTTGTCCTCTCGCGGTTGAAAAACAAACTTAGAAAGAGTCTCTTTCACTGACCCGGACAATGGTGTACTAGTTTCCACCTTCTGTTTCTTTGGGGTGCCTTCCCACTGTTAACACTCGAGTTGTGGATGAACTAGAGCCTGAACCTGCACCAGCATGCGTACGCTGTTTTCTCTTCTTATGGCGGGCCATAACACTGCACACTGTCAAGAACACGGACAGTCATTTCAGCACCGATTTTTCCACCTCATGCAGACCAAAAGTTCAAAAAACTCGGATGGAGGTGGGCAGTAGATACACTATTAATTTCGTGGCATTCTGTTGTCCGGTCGTTAGCTTTATTAACTAAAAACACGTTAATCAAGTGCACAGCTGTCAAAAAGACGTCCGACACATCCGGTTAACAGTGTTCACCTCTCTCTCTTACTCTTATTTGAGTCGAAACGTTGGGCGTTGGAAGTGACGCTGCTCTCATCTCGGAATTCAAAGATCGTATAATCAATACATATAAGCAAAACTGGCACTCACATCATTTATTTTTTTCAGGTTGAAAGATATATTTCAGTAAGAAAGAATTAAATGGTATTGAAGTCTTCTGCCTAGTGTGAGAATGAATAATGTCGGGTTAAGCACTAGCAAAAGCTGGTTTCTTGATGAACAAGGAGAGCTTTTGTTTCTAATGTGTTGGGTATAGAACAGATCCACTGCCCTGCCATGCATGTCGTAAGAGGCGACTAAGGCAGGACCGCCTCGCCCCGAGGATAAAGGGGTTTGCGTAGGGCTAACAACCCCACTTGTAAAAAAAGACTAGTTGCAGAAGCATCGACGACAACGAACCAAAACATTCACCTGGGCAAGGAAGGGTCTCCATCCTGGAGGCTGAGTCCCCTTCTAACACCCAGGACAACAACGCGAGTAGCCACATGGAACATCAGGACGATGTAGGAAACAGGAAAAAACATTCAAGTTGCGAGAGAGATCAAAACCTACAGGATCAGAGTGCTAGGACTGAGTGAGACAAGGTGGCTACAGTCAGGACAGCTGAGACTTTCATCTGGAGAACAGCTGCTGTACTCAGGACACACAGATGATGGAGTCCCCAACACTTAGGGTGTGGCCCTGATGTTGGGACCAGAGCACAGGGGGCACTCATCAGATGGGAACCTGTCAAACTCCTGCATCATCACAGCCAGTTTACCACGAAGAAGAATGACATCAGGCTGAACATCATCCAAAGCTATGTTCCCACCAATGATGCGGAAGAAGAGAAGAAAGATGACTTCTATTAGCAACTACAGACAGTGATAGACAAAAGAGGAGCACAGGACATAAGCATACTGACAGGAGATTTTAACGCCAAGATTGGAATGGACAACACAGGCTACGAGGACACCATGGGGACACATGGACCGGGACAGATGAACGCGAATGGTGAGCGCTTTGCAGACCTGTGCACCCCGAACCAGCTGGTGATAGAAGGCAGCATCTTTCCACAAGAGCGCATCCACAAGGCCACATGGGGATCCCCAAACCACGTCATGGAGAACCAGATTGACCACATCTGCATTAGCCACGAACTCAGGAGAAGATGTCGGGATGTACGAGTGAACTGAGGTGCTGACGTGTCATTAGACCACCACCTTCTGTTAACAAAGTGAGACTGCCTCAAGAGATTCACCAACGCCAACAGCACATGGACAAGGTACAAAGCTGGACTGCTCAGAAACAGAGACACACAAGCAGCATTCCAGATCAGCCTTTCCAACAGGTTCCAGCCACTACAAGAGCTGATAGAAGACAGTGAGATGGACATCAAGACACAGTGGGAACACTGCAAGAAGTTCTGGCATGACATATGTGATCATTGACAAGAAGACCCAGCACAAGGAATGGATCACTGCTGACACCATCCACAACCTGGAAACAAGGAAAGAGAAGAAAACTAGGATGTACACGAGCCGGACTAGAGCAGCTATGGCAAAGGCACAGGAAGAGCACACAGCAGCAAACATAGAAGTAAAGAGGGGCATCAAGAAGGGTTAAGAGGGACTATTCTGACGACCTGGCCAGTCAAGCAGAGGCAGCAGCTGGACAGGAGAATCTGAGGGACCTGTACCTGGTGACCAAGAGGCTGATGGGTAAGTTCCAGCAGACAGACAAGCAGTGAAGGACAAGAACGGAAATCCACTGACAACAACCGAAGAACCGCTGAAACGATGGGGAGAACACTTCGGGGAGCTGCTGAACTGCACAGCCCCTGATGCACCACCAGACATCCCACCTGCAGAGATAGAACTGCCCATCAGCTGCGACAAACTCTCAAAGGCAGAGATCAAGAAGGCCATCTGTTACAATTTAAAAGGGAGACAAGATAAGGGGAACTTTTGTGAAAACGCCATAGCAATAATGACGCGTTGCAAGCTTCCTTTTATTTATCGCGTTCAGATCGATTTGATTTGTTTAAAACGTTTGGAAAGTGAAAGTACGCCTGATTGTTCAGTATTGTTTGGGATCGATTGATAATGCGATTAGAATATTCGGGATTGTTAGAATGTTCACCAGGTGTCCGTAAGTTGCTAAAATGTTGCAGAAGCTGACCAAATTACATTTGCATACGGTCGTCGCGATTTCATTGGTTAAGCTTACTGATAAGCAGAATATTCTAGAAAAGAATAATCGAGTAGGTTCGAGAATATTCTTTCAATATCATACAAAAGAATGAGAGAGCTGTGCGAGAGAGAGAGAGAGAGAGAGAGAGAGAGAGAGAGAGAGAGAGAGAGAGAGAGAGAGAGAGAGAGAGAGAGAGAGAGATGAAATTTGTTGAGTTCTAGTCTAGAAGTGTTCGAGTCTTCACTGAGTTTGAGTCTAGTCGACGACGAGAAGCTGCCATCAGTAGAATATTCGCTGTTGCATGTACGATTGAGTTTCTGTACGACTTATTCAACCTGAAGGTCAGTAGTTTGTTTTGTTCCTATATTCTTCAACGTTTGTAAATAAAAAGATCCTCTTCGTTTCAATACCGCCTGGTGTCTTGTCGTCTGCGAGCTGAACACCTACCACAGGATGTACAACGAACTCTTATAAGCTAGAGTACTGCACTTACCTTGTACTGAGGAAGTCAGAGCATATTAGCATTGTCACACCATCATGACTCTGAAAAACTGGAAGGCTGCAGGGGCGGACGAGATAGCAGAAGCCATCAAAGCTGACATAGAGACAGACAGCTGTCCACATGCTATACAGCCTCTTCAGCAAGATTTGGGAGAAGGAGGAGGTACTGGCCCAGTGGAAAGAAGGAATCATCATCAAGCTGCCGACGAAAGGAGACCTCAGGGACTGCAGCAACTACCAAAGGATCATGCTCCTGTCAACGCCAGGAAAGGTTCTGAACAGGGTTCTACTGGAGAGAATGAAAGAGGCTGTCGACCCCAAGCTCCGAGACCAGCAGACAGGCTTCCAGCGGAACAAATCATGTGCTGACCAGATCGTCAGCCTGCGCATCATTGTGGAGCAGTCGCTGGAGTGGAACTCCCCCCTCTACATTAACTTCATAGATTATGAGAAGGCCTTCGACAGTGTGGACAGAGATACGTAGATGAACTAAAACTAATTGGCGCATAAGTATAAATGAGTTTAGAACTTAAAAAAGAGGGATGCAATAAGATGACGAGAAAGGTGTAGGGTACACCCAATAGAACTTGTTTTTCAAACCATTTATGATATCTTAAATCCACATATCATTTGGTACATATAAATACAATAGGGGGATTATTGACACGTTCCAAATCAACGTTTCAAATCATTTGTACAACCCTATAGACAAGAATCAGACAAACGTCTATGACAAGATGGATGAGAAACGCTACGCCTACGTATGGGTGATCAAACCGATTCATGCAAGCCAGTCTCATAGCTTTTTTCCTTTACGCTCATCTCATTTGACATGCTATTTACGAGCGTTATGTATTTTTCAATGCAGTGCAATAGAAAGATGACTTCTTCCATTAGAAAAGCCATGGCCAGCTTTTTATTTGCCAAAACACGTATGTTTTTCCGCCGCAAGATTGCAGATTCATGAAACGTGAAAAGAACGTTATGTTTAAAAAAAAAAAAAGAAAATAAAGAGAGAGAGAGAGAGAGAGAGAGAGAGAGAGAGAGAGAGAGAGAGAGAGAGAGAGAGAGAGAGAGAGAGAGAGAGAGAGAGAGAGAGAGAGAGAGGGGGGGGGGGAAGAGCACACACACACACACACACACACACACACACACACGCACGCACGCACGCACGCACACACACACACACACACACACACACACACACACACACACACACTGAAAACAAAAAAGAAAGAAAGAACATGTATTTTGTATTTTATGTGCCATGTCACAATGTATTGTGATATTTTTGTTAACAGACACGAGTTGCAAGAGTCAAATTGAAACCTAATCAAGTTTCACCTGTAAGGAAATTTACACAATTTGGCGAAATCGTTCGATACTTGTAATTAGCTTAATAGCAGCAAATAAGTCAGGCAGAGATGGAAAAAAAAATAGTTTACAAAACATAGTCTCAAATTCTGCTTCTTTACGTTTAGCGTACAGTTTTTTTTCGTCAACACACACATACACACATAAACACACACGCGCGCGCACACGCGTGCACACACGCACGCACGCATGCTTGCACGCTCGCACACACGCACGCACACACGCATGCACGCATGGACGCACGCTTACACACACACACACACACTGTTATGTAGTGATCCCAAGGGAGATCACCTTGATTATCATGTGAATGATTTGGGGGCGCTAGAATAAACCTGATGGCCGGAACCAGACAAGTTGTGGTATTTGTCATTAAATTGTTTTGTCTCATGTTGTTACGACACACAAATTGGCGACGAGGATAAAACACGTGCCTGAGGGTATAACGTCACACAGTAAGCCGAGAAGAGGATCCTTTGCAGGCCCAGTTCAGTAAAATTGCGTTGAAGTGCAAACAAGAACTTTGGCGTGGGCGACCAGTGTTCAGGGCATGACGTTTTGGAACAAGACTGTGGAACGTTATCACCGGGGTAACGGCATGAATGACGCTTGTTAACTACGTCGTGTAGAATTTTCAGATCGTAAACGCAACTGAACTTAAGTGCTTCTAATTCTACTGTGAAGATGGCTGCCATTCTTGGCCACATAGAATCGTATGTTGAAGGTGCCAACTGGCCAGAATATGTAGAAGTCTTCGAACATTGTTTTCATAGCCAACGACATCACAAATGACAAAAAGAAAATATGTGTTTTGTTGTGTTCTTCAGTAGGACCATCTACATACCATATCATCAAAAGTCTGTGTTTGCCACAGAAACCTGAAGAAAAGACTTTCAAAGAAATTTGTGATCTAGTAGAGCAACATTTCAAACCCAAACTATCGGAGGCTAGTGCAAGTTTGCTTTTCTATTCTCGAGACCCATCAGGAGGGTGAAACAGTACAAATGTATCTTGCGCAGCTGCGTGCTCTTGCCGTACCATGCAACTTTGGACAATTTCTGAATATAGCACTTGGGGACAAGTTTATCATTGGAATAAATGATAAAAGATCCAAGAGAAAATTCTTGCAGTGTTTGACGACAGACTGACTCTTAATGAGGCATTTAAGATTGCTCAATCCCATGAGGCTGCGGTGAGGAATGTGCATGAAATGAAAAGTCCCAACTGTGATGAACCTAGTGTGTGATGAAAATGAAGAGTGAACAGAAGTTTGGACTGGCAAAGCCTAAGAACCTACCAAATCGTGAAGAAGAAAAACTGAATGCTTCCGGTGTGGTGGAGAGCATGATGCTAGACAGTGTAGATTTAAAGATCAGAGTGTCACGGTTGTGGAAAAATGGGACATATCAAAGCTTGTTGCTGCAAAAACAAAGATGTGAAAAAATATTGAACGTGAAGCGATTGATAGTTATGATGTGGATGATGAGTGTGGTGGTGTAAACACTGTTGTTGTGTGCTGTGAAGAAGGGAACGAAATAAAAGATTGCCCCTTTTTGGTATGAACTGGATGCGAATGGTCGAATTGTGTGTTTTGAGATTGATGCAGGGTCACCATATACAATCATGTCAGATAAAAACTCTGAAAAAGTGTTTGGCCGATCACACAGAAACTGGACAAATTCAAACAGCAATTAAGTCATTCATGGGGCATACAGTGCGTGTGCTTGGAGTATTGAATGCAAGTGTGACACATAAACACAATTCCAGCAACCATACTTGTCACAAAACACACACACAGCCTGCTTGGAAGAGATTTGATTGAACAGTTTGGTTTGTTAACAGTCAATCTGGTGAGTGAAGTGAGTTCCGTCCAGTTAGGAAGGAGTCTTGAACGGCATATGAGTTTTGTTCAAAGAGGGTGTGGGAAAGCTTGTTGGGCATCAAGCGAAGGTTCATGTCAGTAGCGAAGCAGCGCTGATTTTCTGCAAGCCAAGGTCGCTGCCTTTTGCTATGAGGGGCAATGTTGAGGCTGAGCTTGAAAGGCTCGAGGACCAAGGCATTATTGAGCCTGTAGAATTTTTAGACTGGGCAGTGCCCATCGTTCCTGTTTTGAAACCAAATGGGGAAGTACGAATATGTGGGGGATACAAGGTTACAGTCAACAAGGTGTCACAGTTAGAGCAATACCAATTCCCACCTTGGATGAACTCCTGGCAAAACTGGGAAAGGGCTCAGTATTCCATAAACTGGATTTGTCACATGCTGATTCGCAAGTTGAGTTGGAAAAAGACAGCAGAAAATATGCTACACTCAATACACACAAGGAGTTGTTTACATATACTAGGCTTCCATTTGGTATCTCGTCAGCACCAGCACAGTTTCAGAGAGTCATGGAGTCCTTGCTTCAGGGTGTGCCATGCACAGTTGTGTACTTTGATGACATTTTGTGTGACTGGGGATTCGGAGGTCGAGTCATATAAGCATCTTTAGGAAGTGCTTGACAGATTGGATAGGGCACGCGCACGGTTGAAGAAGGAGAAGTGTGTTTTTGGTGCTGAAGAAGTGGTCTTCTTGGGTCATAAAATCAGCAAGGAGAGGATCAAGCCACTGGATGACAAAGTTCAGGTATTGGTTCAGGCAAAACCACCTGAGCATGTACAACAGCTGAAGACGCACTTGGATTTGCTGAATTACTATGGCAGGTTTCTGAAGAATCTATGAGGAGAGTTGCAACCTCTCACACAAGCTTTTAAAGAAAGGTATGAAGTGGAGTTGGGGTCAGGAGCAACAGGCATGTTTTGAGAAGACCAAAAAGGTTATCCTTTCAGCCAGGGTTCTTGTGCATTATGATCCCAATCGCAAGATTGTACTACATGTGGATGCGTCTCAATACAGGTTGGGGGCAGTGATTTCACACATCATGGAGGATGGAACAGAGCATCCAGTTGGATTTGTCTCCCGAACGTTTAAAATGCGGCAGAAAGGAATTATTCTCTGCTAGACAAGGAGGGTGCTGTTGTGGTGTTTGGTCTGAAGAAGTTCCACAAGTTTCTGTATGGAAGAAGTTTAGCATTGTGACTGATCACAAACCTCTGTTGCTCTGTTTGGCGAGAGCAAACAGATTCCGGTGATCGCGTCTTCCAGGACCCAGAGATGGGCTGTCATTTTCAGAGCATATGAGTACACGATGGTGTATCGACCAGGCAAGGACCACATGAATGCTGATTGTTTTTCTAGGCTTCCCTTGCCAGAGTTTGAAGAATTGGAGCCAGAGGACAGAGTTCTCATGATTGAAGAGATTGAAGATTGCTCCTTTTGTCTGCCAGACAAATTTCAGAATGGACTCGGCGTGACCCAGTTTTGTCACGAGTTCATCAGTACTCCTGAGAGGTTGGCTCAGTGATGACTCCAGCAAGGAGTTGGCTCCATATAGGTGTCGCAAGGCAGATTGAGTGTTCAGGATGGCTGTATCCTTTGGGGTGCCCCGTGTCATTGTTCCTCCAAAGGGGCGCAGTAAAGCCTTGCAAGAGCTGCACGAGGCTCATCCAGGCTTCAACAAGATGAAAGGTCTAGCACGTAGCTATGAATGGTGGCCGGGGATGGATTCTGAGTTGGAGGAAATGGTACGAAGATGTTCCGCGTGCCAAGAGCACCAGAACTCTCCTGCTCCAGCACCACTCCATCCTTGGGAGTTTCCAGATGGACCATGGAAACGGATTCATGTTGATTTCGCAGGACCAGTGCAGGGTCAGATGCTTTTGGTCGTTGTTGACGCCTATTCCAAGTGGGTGGAGGTAGCTTTGATGAAGAAAACAACCTCGTGGGCAACCATTCAGAAGCTGAGGGAAATATTTTGTCGCCAGGGGCTACCAGATGTGTTGGTATCAGATAATGGCACAAACCTCACTCCCAGAGAGTTTGAGGATTTCCTCAAGAGTAAGGGCATTGTGCATGTGAGGACGTACCCTTACCACCCATCCAGCAATGGTCTTGCTGAACGGACAGTCCAGTTTGTAAAGAAGGGCATTGCCAAATTCTCTGGTGATTGTTTTGAATACCAAGCTCCAAAAGTACCTGTTGATATACAGGATCACACCCCAAACAACCACTGGGTTGTGTCCTTCAGAGCTTTTGAACAATAGGAGGTTGAAAACCTTCGTGGATTTGATGCACCCAGACTTGCAAGTCAAGGTTCAATAGAAGCAGTCTCAGATGAAAGCTCGTCATGATGACGGAGCAAAAGAGCGATCAGTCAGCATGGGTGATCATGTCAGCGTGAAGAATTTTGGAAGGGGTCCAAAGTGGCTTCCAGGCACTATTATCAACACATCAGGAGCTGTTGGCATTGAGGTGGCATTAGCAGATGGACGTGTAGTTAGACGTCATGCGGATCATATTCTGAGACGTCAGAGTACACAGTTGGTACCAGAATCTGAGCGCAAGCAAGAAGCGCAAGTGCCAGAGTTTGGAAAACAAGAGGGAGTTGGAGACTTTCAAAATACTCAAAGACCTGAGTTTGAAAGCCTGCAGGGAGCTGTTGAATCTGAAGGGATACCTCTCTTATTCCGGTGATGCCAGGTCCTTGTGAAGACATTGATCCAATTCCTGTGTCACCCGCTGGCCTATCAGTGACTCGGACTC